>JAPYZC010003122.1:0-14201 GCA_030522665.1 Ichneumoninae sp. A BG-2022a | reverse complement strand
AAAAATGATATTATCCAAAGTATAGTATAGGCATAGGATAAAGCTATTCGCGAGTCCGAACGATCCACGAACGGATTCGTCGGATCGATTGTGTATCTCGCAACGTCTTCTCTCCGTCACGCAGTTAAATCCTCACGCGATCCAGGTACACGCATTCCCACCGGCAAATTACAACGTGGCATCAATCGATAATGTTTAGTTTGCTGTTGGTCTTTCTCAATTGAGCTCTCCACGGTATTATCGGCGCGTCGTCCTCGTCGTCGTTGTCGCTCTTCTTTCCATCGTTTTCAATTTTATCGGACTCGGCGACTTTTCCTACCCTCGACACAGCCGCGGGCGACGAGTCCCTCGCCGCGATCGGCGCTATCTCGATTTTTACTGGCGGAGGGACGATCAGTGCCGGAGGTGGCGGAGTCGGGCTCGGTCTGCGGAACACACAAGTGGTTTGTTATTTTCGTTGTCCTATCGCAAGATGAATAGCGATTCAGGATGCGCATACTTCTTCTCGTCGCAATCCTTCTTGGCGAGCAGTTGCCGTTTCCACGGCGGAATAGCCTGCTGTCGCTTCTCCTCGTTCTCCTTCGCAATCTGCTCCTCCAATTCCTTCTTGGCACGTTCGGCTGCTTTGCGCGCGAGCATCTGTCTCTTCCAAATCGGTATCACGTTGCCCGAGCTGTCTTTCTCTGGAATCTGAAAATAGATAGCAATCAATTATTATCGGTGTGGTCTATTGGGGATGCTGCGAAGCAAAAAGTTATAACAAATACGGTTGAATCAACTAAAGATTCGAGCAGGGACTTTCAAATAAATATTTTGTTATTACGTAGAAAAGATTGATTGGTTCAAAATTTTTTGGAAGTTCATCAAAACATTTTTGAACACTAAAATATTTTGTTCGAACAACTACATAAATATTCGAACCGCATTTTTTAATCTGTGAAGGCAACGTGTCAAATAACATAACTTAAAAATAACACGATACAAAAACAACACTATGCAAACTACATGCATTTGTTACTTGGTCGTGTGTTATTTTCGCGTATTTTGTACACGTTATTTTGACGGCAAAGCCAAAACTCACCTGATCCACAAAGTTCGTAACGCTGAAAGCCTTGCTTATCTCCGTTATCATGTTCTGCTCTTGCGTCTTCTCGACTTTGGCCCTCTCGACCTTGAGCTTCTTTATTCCCGGTATATCCCTAGTTTTCTTGAGTTCGGCTATCAGATCAGTTTTCTGAACGAAGAACGGCTCGGAAACTGCAACAGAGACATCGTATTTTTAATCACGAAACGTGACGATTGTTCGTCGAGATTATCTTCCTCTTCTTCTCGAACAAAGTACCATTTGTCATGGAGACGCTTCGAGGTGGAGGAGCCGAGAAGGTTTTCGTGGCGTGCATTTTGATGTTGGTCCTGCGCAACTGAACGCTCGTTAGATCCTGGATGCTGATAGTCGCGAGTGGTTGAGGAATTTTTGGTGATTCGGGCTCCTGAGGTGTCACCGGACCGGCGGGCACGTCCCTCGCCGTCGGCATGGGCGGCAAGGGTGGCGGAGGAGGCCCCGACGACGTAGTCTTCACCTCCTCGCTAATTCGCACCTGTTGCACGACCTCCTCCTCCTCCTCCTCTTCCGTTCTGCTCTGAATGTCCAAATTGTCGACCGATCTACGAAACACCACAAAAAACACACAATCGTGAGCACCCAAACGACATATCCTTAAAAAAAAAAAAATCACACGCACTGTCGAATCGTCACTGCATCGTTGCACTCGGGACTGAAAAAGAAGTACCGGAACCGCAGAGATAGGGTAAAAGTGGTGAATATGGCCCACCTCGATTAACACGTAAATCAATGATATATGGACCGGTCCATATTCCCCACTTTGACCCTACACGAGATCGAAGGGGGTAGACTGACCTTGCCTTGGAGAGGCTCTTCTTCGTCGAGGACTTGCAGATACTCTTTAGATACTCCGACGGCTTCAGTAGCGTGTTGGAATCGGCGGCGTTCGTAAATTTCGGCGGTATGAACGGTAGCACCATATGCCTGTTGACCAGGTGGGAGACCTGGCTCGCCTTGCCGTCTTCAGTATCCGAGGACGTACTGGACGCTTGGACTTCCGGCTGTTGCTCGCAGGATACGTCGGACTTGATGGCCGCTGTTCCGCGACAGAGAAAAAAAGAGCGCCCGATAGTTAGAGTGTCGGAGGAGGAGGAGGAGGATGAGGATGAGATCGGGAGAATCGTTCAGAGTGCCGAGAGACAGCAGTGTGTTGGCATTGAATGAGATTTTTTTTAAAACGCGGAGAGGGGGGCCTCGGCATACGAGAGAGGCGCAACAGCAGCAGGAACGCACTCGTTATTATTATAAGTGGAATATATACTATGCACACTGGAAGGCGCGATGTATGCCTCGCGAGCAAGTGAAATCTAGGTAAGTATATTATATGCCCGCTGAGCGCCATGGTCTAGTAATAACCGCATCCATAATCGCTAACGGGCCAATTAAGAGACCGTACAGCGAATAAACTCGAGAACCCCCAAACCCGCGTTTAATTGGTATGTCTTCTTAAATTAGAACGCGTTACCACGGAACTCGAAAAAAATATATATATATGCATTATACACATGCAAAGACATCAGCGATGCGTCGCGAGAGATGGATCAACGATCGTTATTCAAACTCAGCGTTAATTCCGTTTGCGCTGCTTATCAACAGCGTTGAACTAGATTAAGCATGTTTTACGAGCCGCCTTCGTTTCAGCACCTCGAGAGCGGTATACATATATTGTCAATAATCCGACGATAATTGTACCGGATACGAGCGATCGCGCTTTTACCCCTCAGCGATCGTGAGCCTTTCACGCGTCCGATCGCTCGTATGCAGAACGTTCAAACGCGGATGATACGATAGAAGGGGTATTTTATTACAGGAGGAAAACAAAAAATTCGACTCACCCGAAGAGGCTGTACTGCTCGTCTCGCTCTTGGCATCCTTGTCTCTTTTCTCCTCCCGGCCGTTGGAATCGATGATCTTCAGGCCGAACGGGATATCATCGATACCGTCCGGCGGTGGAGGGGGCGGCGGAGGCGGAGGGGGCTTCACGATACTGCGGCAAAATAAATTCGATCTCACCGTGTTGACGATTACTTTAATCGGATCATGATGAAAGGTGGGCACTCACGGGGACGGTCGAGATTGAAAGGGAAGAGTTACGGAAATCGTGGAAAAAGTGGGTCGACGGTAGCTCGATCGAGCTGGATCGATTTTTAAACGGTTATGGGCAAGCGATCGGGACGATTTTGATTGAGCAAGAAAGTGAGGACCGGTCTTCGAGCGGAAGTCGGGCTAATCCACTGATCGATCTAATCTCGGCAAGTAATTCGAGCCGGAGAGAGTGTTCTCGGTCCGGGGAAAAGTCAATGATTATATCGTGTTTGCGATGATAAATAACCGATAATCGACGTCCCGTCGAGCGACAGGGCGGGATTGACCTACTGACCTGGGTCCGGTTATCGAAGTTTTCGTCTCTTTTTCGATATCCGCCGCTGTGACGATCGTCGCCGAGCTTTTCCTCTCCGTTGCCGGAGGCTCCGTCGGGGGTTTCGGGATTTTTCCGACGCGCTCGTTACTGCTGTTCCTAGAGAGGGAAGGCGTCGACGTCGTCGAGGAGTAGCAGTGCAACTCGCTACTTATGTTCGAGGACTCGCTGACACTGCTCGATCTGCTGAAGCGCCTTCCCACCGTTCTGGACCGTCTATCCATACCAATATATCGTAATATTATTTTGTGAAATATATTTCCAAATTTTTTTCTAACATTTTTTTTAAATATTTGACGGATAGGAATGCCGCCCAATTAAAGTTTGTGCAACATATACAATTTTCAAAATATTTTAACTCAGAAAAGCATCATTCGGTTGAGGAAAATAATTATTTTTTAGACATGAAACAGGTTTCAGACTTGAAGCGTCGATATAAAATCTGATATAAAATCTGATATAAAATCTAATATAAAATCTGATATAAAATCTGATATAAAATCTGATATAAAATCTGATATAAAACCTGATATAAAATTTGACAGCTCACCCGCTCTCGGAGGAGGCATCGTTGAGCTTCTTCTGCGAAGACGAATGAACGCTGTCGTTCTCTTCCGGTCTGAGGCAAATTTGCTCGTAAGCGTGTTCGGTGCCGCTGCCGCTGTCCTTTATTGAGTCCGATCTTATCGAGTTTCCATTACCGACCGGCTTGTAGTTACCGTTATTTATGTGCACGTCCACTTTCACTGTAAAACGAAAAAAAAAAAAATTACGCTACGCGTCGGGATGCCTTTAATAATTCGACTCGCTCTCTATTATAGTATTATATATACATGGACTCGAAAAAGAATAACGATGTGTCTAATTGAGCTAAGCTACATTTTACGATACAATTTGAATGTTCGGGAAGGCTCCCAGGAATGCCGCAATTATATACAGAAAACGGTGCGAGATGGATTACAACAAATTCGTTGCATTTCCGCTCTCGTTACGCGCTTCTGAATAATGTACGACGTTTCATCATCCACCCACGAGCTCGAACGAATAGCGGCACTTCCTCAAATTTAATAACTAGAACGAACTACTGTTGGTAATAGTTCGTTAACGGTGGATAAAAAAAATAATAATACCTATAGATAAGGTAAAAGTGGTGAATATGGCCCTGTCCAAAAATCATTGACTAACATGCTAATCGGGGTGGGCCATATTCGCCACTTTTACCCTGTAAATCGATCGACACGTGATGAATAAAAATAATAATGAGTAATAATATCGCTGCTCAGACGAAAAGTTTCGTGAGTGTTGCGAATCGCGTCGGACCGATAAGCTATCAGCTACGGATTAATCCGAAGTGCAAAGTTGTTTTTTTTTCCTGAAACATTTTACGAAGCGCGAGTCAGCTGAACGTGCGAGCGTATCCTACTTTTGCGACGATCACTGTTGATCGATCGACGAGCGAAACAAATGTTCGCTTCTTTTCCCGGAGAAGACTCGTCGCCAAGGAGAGAACATTGGATGCTCACATCAGCGGCCGAGAGAACTATACAAACGCTATCGTTATTTCTTTCGCACTCACTCGATGCGCCATAACGGCTTAACGGGTTTACGGAAGATCG
This sequence comes from Ichneumoninae sp. A BG-2022a, assembly GCA_030522665.1. NCBI lineage: Eukaryota > Metazoa > Arthropoda > Insecta > Hymenoptera > Ichneumonidae > Ichneumoninae sp. A BG-2022a. Next base: position 9,043 of record JAPYZC010003122.1, on the reverse strand, counting down.
CCCGTAAGGCTCTTTAACCCGGTTTTCCACGAGCGCATCGCGTTTATCATTGACCGCGTATGTGCCAGCTAGCTTCGGAATATCGCGCTAGCCCGGAACGTTAAACGCCGACACGGTCGACGACAGGAGTACGGCGGTTCTGGGTGCATTCATACATACAATCACGACGATCGTAAAACACAATCTTTCATCAATTTGCAACTATGATCAGCCCGCGGCTGTAGGTAAGAGCGGGTCAAAATGGACCAGGCTCACCAATCTTTAATCGAAAAAAGAAGAAACAAAGTCTTATTACAAAAAGGACCATTTTGCATAAAATAGACCCACTGGTCCATTTTGCCCCACTGTCACCTCGACGATCCCGTAGACGTACCACGTTGCTGTTGATTCATTGATGCAGCACTGTAACCACTATATCCGACGATCGATGAATCAGTCTCATGTACAAATCGATCGAGCGCCCGAGCCTCGAGCCGCTAATAATTGGGTATAAAAATTTTATGTTTCAGACCGACCTCGCGATCGAGAGGTTCGAGTACCGTCGATACGAGGAGCCGGAAAGAGACTGACAATGAAAAATGGGGTCGTCACGGGTGAGATGGCAACGGCGACGGTGTGAGCATCTGGTAATCTGAACGATTAGATACAAGCGGGTGGATACGTGAACTCGCGTCTACGAGGGCTCTCGGCGAATCGAAGCTGAGCACGTACGACGGCCCGTAATTCGACGAAAAAACGCGATTAATCGTCGGCGGAGTCGATGGTAAACACATACGAGGATACAATCCGATAAAAACAACACCGATCATCGCCGGTGAGTACCATTGATCAATATATCTATATGTATGCCCGACGCTCGTCGAGGCGGTTGTACGTGCGAAGGTCTCTACGATATGTTCCACCCTGCACTGAGAAAAAAAAATTAATTGGATTAACCAAAAATCGCGGTGATATACGTTCAAAACTGCTATTTGTTTAGTGCAAATAAAGCATTGTTTTGTTAAACGATTATTTGCTTCAGAGTACTCAAAATTTCTCGATTGAAACAAACATTTTTCCTGCGCCAACAAAACACACCTTTGAACGCATGTCAACATGCATTTTCTTAATCCAACCATTTATTTTTCTCAGTGTAGTAGAGACTTTGGAGAGTTAAATCGGGCTCTGAAAAGACCTGGTCAGGCCCTAATGTAACCCTCTAAAATTTCTACCTGGGCGGGCCGGGCGGAGGGGGGGGGGGGGGTAAAACGGATCTCGAGAGTGATGGCCATTCGAGCCTGAAGAGACTTCCGCGCTCGATCGAGTACGGACAATGTTTCTCTCCGGCAAGCGAGAAGGCCCCGAGGAAGGACGCGATGATTCGTGATGACGGTATCGAGGTCGTCCTGGGTGGATAGACTCTGCGTAGCGTCACGAAAGTACGTCACAGCGTCAGAGCGGGCTCTCGATCGGCGGCAGAGGCGGCGGCAAAGCCACCGTGCCGATATCTGGGACGTGCCACTTACCCGTTAAAGTCTCGTCCTTCCTCTCGATGCCGACTCTTTCGCCGCCGTTTCTTGGTTTATCGGTGTCGCAGAAGAGATGAGTTATCCTAGTGTAGACGAGATCGTGGGGACTGTGAAGATAGAACGACTCCCCGTTGTCCCGCGGTTTTTGCGCCGGCTCGGCGATGAACGCGCTCATGGGATTTATGTAGATACCGTCGCGAGGCCTCGTGCCAGGTGGGTGAAGGAAGAACGGCTCGTGAAACATACCGCAACTCCTCAGCGAACACTGAAAAAAAAAATAAGAGGGCAACGTTTTATTAATATCTTCACCGCCAACTACCGAGCACCTTCGTGCATTTTTTCCACGCGTGCGTGAGTCATAAAAAAATAAAATTAAAAAATAGAAGCCAACGCGAGGTATTTTCTAGAGTTTAATCAATCTTTTTTCCGCGTATCCGACGATGAAACACGGTGTTACGACTTTGTTCGGCGAACCGAGTCGATAATTCATTTTCATCGTCGGATTCATCGAGATCGTTATCGGCGAGAGCGAACGAACTCTCGCAATTTCGCTCCGAGGAAAGCCGCGGGATCGCGAGCAGTGATAGTCGGATCGATATGCAAGGATTACCACGTGCGAACTTGAAACTATCGCTGTTTTTAAGGTAGTCCTTTCGTTATGTCTGATGCCACATAATTTCGAGAGAGGAATGAGAGAGATTTCACACCTCGCGATGGAATGAAAATCTGAAAAAATCGAGCATACGGAAGGTGCTGAAAAGATTGTTTTTGCATAATAATAACTATAAAATACTATTAACAAATTACTGAAAAAAAAATTTCAAGTAATTACCCGGGACCTAATTGTGTTTTAGTTACGAAAATGGTTTGTCAATTTTTTTGTATTGGTATGAATTTGTTTCAGAATTTTATGTAATGTTTGAAAATTTCGATTTTAAACAGATTTTAACATACGTAAAGAAAACGGAATTTTCAAAAATTCCATAAAATTCTTAAAAAATTCATACGCATTCAAGAAAAGCAACATATCAATTTCATGAGAAAAGAAAATTAGGTTGCCGGATAATATGCTGCATAATTTTTTATTCCCGTAATTTGTTAATAACACTTTGGAATTATTATTATGCACAAACAATCTTTTCAGCACCTTCCATACGCTTGATTTTTTTCAGATTTTTATCCAATCGGCAAGTGTTTGTAATTCTCTCTTATTCCTCTCTCAAACTTGGGCGGCGTCAGACATAACGAAAGGACTTTCTTAAAGGGCTTCGACTATTTCATGACACAAACAACGTTATATTTTTATTATCGGCAACAAAATTAATGAAACAACAGTTTTTGTCGGAAATCGTCGAATCCCGCCTATGTAAATCTGCAATAAAAAAAATGTTAATCGGTACGATGAATACTCGCCTTGTCGATGGAATTCGTGGTGCAGCTGCAAGTGGTCGCGTCGCTCATATTCTCCGAATAATCAGAGCCTAGCCGATCTCTGGCCATTTCGTTCTCGACATCAGTGCAGCAATGCTCATCTATGTCGCCTGTCGAGCAACAGAAACAATGTCCCGGGAGTAAAGCCAAACGAATCGTTCAACAAAATTATACATTCACGTTACGAAATCGTGGCATCAGAATCTCGCGCTGTTCTATCGAATAATCGGGGTGAGCACCGATTCGCGGAAGCGATTGTGCGGCTAGTTAGTTTGTTGCAACGATACCAACACACGTGCGCCGATATCGGACCGCGCTCCGAGAAATTACCTTAGTTGGGCCATTACACACCTATAAGTGTTCGTGGAACAAAATTCGCGCGCGCGGGGTGCTGGACGAGCGCCTGGTTCGATGCACTATTGCCAAACTGCTCAGGCCAATTTAAGGTGCGATTAACTTACTCAACGTTCCATTACAATCAGTAGCTCAATAAAACGCTGACACGATGACGAAAGACCTCGCAAAAGGAAAACGATCGCTCTGCCTATTAAAAAAAAAATGTTTGCCATAAAATTCAACGGGGTAATCTCATCGATGATTTGTTGTGGGAACAGATGTGTGACGTTAAAATATGTGCACCGTGAAAGGGAACGCGGTTTCTAAATTATCGTTTCAGCGGTGTAAAAATCGTGGGTTTTTGCAGGAAGCCGCTGATTCTTGTTCCCGCTCGGGTAAATTAACCATGCTTGTCGCGGAGTGGATTGAAAGGTAATTTCGATCTATCGCTCCCGCGGATAATTTCGCTGGCGAGCGGCCCGTTGTGACCACGCACGAAGCCGATAAATTAATTTACGTTACGACTGCGGTCGATTAAAAAAACAAATTAACTATCGCCAATTGGTGCTTCCATCGCTTTTCCTTCACCTCCTCGAACCGCGTTTTACGAGCGCCGGTACCTTTCGCGAAATTACCCACTGACGCCGCAACCCGTTGTCCGCACAACTAAATGAAACTGTTACCTCGACGATGAAATTATTATTATGCCCTCGACACGAACGCTGTTACTCTCCACGCTTTTGCGTCACGCGGAATGTCTGATTAATCGAGTCGATTTATCGAAAAGATCGATCGAGTCGATAGTGCGGTGACAAAAATCCCGTGCCGCGTCCGACTTGCAGCTCGGTAAACTTTTTCCCTCCAACGTCGAAAAATTTTAAACAAAAGTCAACAAAAAAAAATAACAATGGCCGAGGGTGCGAGAGAAATAAATAAATGAAAAAAAGGAACTAAGCCGAGTGACTCCAGGTTGAACGTTCGCGAAAGTAGATTTTACTGCATCGTACATTCAATTTTCTTCGAGCGGACGTAGTACAAAGTCGTTCGTACTCAAGGTATGGAGGAGAAATTCTCAGCCTGTGTGTGCGCGTGTGCGGATACACGAGAATTGTGCGAAGCTGGGACGGGCGAGAGCTCTTCTCTCTCGACTTTTACGTCCACTTGCCTTTTAGAGACGAATCACCAAGTGCGTCCGGAGTAATTATATTCCCGAGAGATTCTTCCTCGGTGCAGAGCTCAAGGTCGGTGAAGACACTCGTGCATCCTTCGCGATGACAGTAAATATTAGCACAGCTCGCAGCACAACAATTCCGAAACTTCTTAATCCGAACGATCTTTCGGTCAGCGGATTCGCGCGCTATCTGGCCTATCAAAATGAAAACTATGCACTCGCCGCTTGTTACTCGCGATCAAAATCACCTCGCGCCTTTTCGTGCGGTAAAATAATTGAAAAAATATAAAGAAAAAACGCGCTGATAATCGCGAAGTACAGTCGCTATCTCTCGCGATATCGCGGCGCGAACGCTCGGCGCGAAGAGCTCAACGTTCGGAAAGATTGTTCGAGGCATATGTATGTAAAAAAAGGTATTCGAGCCTTTCTCCGGCGGTCGTTCCGGTGGAAACCACGAGTTGCGATCGCTCTACGACTGCGATTGCTGCCGTTGCACGGTGCACGCTTCAATTCCTTAATTAACACGTGCCGAAGTGAGAAACGGAACGCCGGGCCGCGCTTGCGCGAGAGTCGGAGAAATGCGTGAGTGAGTCGTTAGCAAAGTGCCGGGCGCAGTTCAATGGGTGGAAATGAAAAATGCGTATGGTCGATTGCGGAAGATATGCGGGCGGGGAAAAAAACGTGCGCGAGGTGCACCGGGAGAGGTTCGTCGCGCCCGGAGGGTGACGGTAGTTGCGAGGGCTATTACGCTCCCGCTGATCATCGTAGCACAACAAGCTCGCAGAGACATCATTATTCCAAGTACCCGCGATCCTTTCTCCCGGCAACGCACGGGCCTCTGTACTCTCGCATATCCGGTTACGTGGCCGCTCCGGGGCTCCGGCTACGGATATGCTTTTTGCTCAACTGGGTGAAGGACGATTCGCAAATTTATTCTCCCCGACCGAGCCGCTCGTTCGTCGGCTACTCTGATTTACATTCTGCGAATCTTGCATCGTGAACTTGATTAAAAAAAATAAAAATATTCATGTTCATATAGGAATCTTTTTGCGAGGCGCTTCGCGGCTCAAGAGCTCTCGAGTAGGGCTCGACAGCCCGTGAAACTCACGCGACAATTGTCGCCTACGCGGCTTACCCCTTATTACGAGGCAAAATCCACTATCTCGCCCGGAGTTCCTCCGGGCGTGACGGAAGCGTCACGGCATTTTTTTTTTTTTTTTGCAAATTGCAAAAAATAACAATAATAGAGTTTCTCGATGGCTCGTGGGAATTGTACGATGGATTCGAAAGAGGGAAGTTCACCGTGCCGAAGACACGGAAAGGTACTTTTGATGTATCCGGTTGTTTTTTCATGTCGGTGAAGGACGTTGATTATATTTTCTCGTCGCGGTGCCATCGGAAGTCGACGGATTGCCGGGTTCGTCGAGCATCGGGGAACATGCACTCGCTCGATTCTCCCCTCGGGAGTTTTCACTCTTCGGACGAATAAGTAGCGCCTCGCACAACATGGGTATTAACCCATTCGATCCTGCGTGAGATCGGTCGACCGGCACTTTGTTCGCCCGGGTGAGTCATCCACACGCACGTGCGTGACATTTATTTGGCATTCAAATTTTCACCGAAAGAAATTGATAGTACAATTTTATCAATTCGATATTGTCAACATTTCGGTAGTAATTTTTTCCATTTAAATTCAAAATATCACCGAAAAAAATGTATAGTAAAATTTTATCAATTCATATTGTTATCATTTTGATAGTACATTTTTATATTTAAATATTCCGTAGGGAAGAGAAAATGGGACGGCGGGGCAAAACGGAGCAGAAAATCCAGATGTATTGATGGGACAAAATAAGATATCCAAAAATGAACTATTTTCGGTAAAAAATCATATTTACCATTGAAACAATTATTGTCGTCCCTGTACGAAGTATCCGAGTAACCTTGACCAAAATCAATCAATTTCCTTCGGTGCGCAGTCGCGTTAAATTCTATCTGCGAATTTGGGCCAATCGCGATAGCGTCTAGTCCGGAGTTTCGCAAAAATGCAAGAAACAGTCGAAGTAGGTGACTCTCATCTTAGGCTCGAGAAAAAAAAAAGTAAAACAAAAAAAAACCAAAGACTTCTTCGTGCAATCGACGAATGCCGTTTCGTTCCAAATATGTCGCAGTTGCGTGTCGACCGCGAGTTAATTACCCATACCAGCGAGTGTTCGCTATGTTCTGATACCAGCAAACTCTCGTAAGAGTGCTCCCTCATATCTATGGCAAATATCGCCCGCATGAAAGATCGCGCCTGTTAAAAGTATAGGCCAACGCTCCCGTAATAACATTGTACAGTTTTCATGGCGAGAAACAGGTAATAAGCAGAAAGGAACGAGTCGAGCCGTCGATTCGACGATTTTACCAGAGAAAGTCGATTCCACCGCGAGGTGTTGCGTTTTCAAATCGGAACGTGCCCATAGTTAATATTTCGTTGCAATTGTCGTTTGTCCCAGTCCGATTGTCACACACGCACACCACCCATTGAACAAAATTGCGTCGTACTTCACTCTGTCCAGACGCATCGAAAACTCAGATATAGGTACGGCAGAGCGGGGCAAGACGGACCATTTTTTACCCGCAGCGCACACACCGAGAGAAATAAATGGTTCTATTAAGCAAATATGCGGTGACATACGTTCAAAGGTGTATTTGTTAGTACAATAAAAATGTTTGTTTCAATCGACAAATTTTGTATAAATTTAAGCAAACAAACATGCAAGAAAACAATGCTTTATTTGTATCAATCAAATAACAGCTTTGAACCTAGGTCACGGTGGCTTTTGGTTAACCCAACAATTTTTTTTCTCAGTGCAGGTCCATCTCGCCCCGTCGTGATCCATTTTACGCGGATGTAAAAAAAAAAACTAGCAACAACGCAACAGTAGCCGAAGCTGCCGGAGGTTTTCTCGCTGACGGATTCTCCGCGTGCGGGAGCTGGGAGGCCTCGCGAGAGGAAGTAACTTCCTGGGCGTTATACTTTCTCACGGGTATGCTAATACGGAATTCAACATAAAGATAGTTCTCGAAGAGCCAACCATTTTTTTATTTCCTTTCATTCTACAGACGCTTGCGCACCGCGTTATCGTACCAAACCCCCCCCCCCCCCCCCCCCCCCGAATCACGCGAATTCAATGAATAAGAATGTAGCGAAGGAAACGGGCGGTCACGGATTCTTGGGCGCGCTTCGACGTCGGTTCTCCGCGGTATCGAAACGGCCGTGTCCGAGCCTCGGTGGTCGGAGTTCACACTTGAAAATCGTCTAGGGCACGTGTTCGGGCGATCGTTAAAAGTGTAATGTTATTCTCACATTGCTCCCCTTTCTCCGGAATGGAGGAGCAGCCACTTAGCGAGCATTCATTAACGGTGCCCGAGCTACCGAACGTTGTACGTTGAGCGAGCTTCCTCGGCGCCGCCGGAAAACGGGAGAGGAGAATAATCGGCGCCGCACGAGAGTCGGGGCTCGAACTCTCTAGGCAGGTGTATTATACGGCAGAGGCGTGCAAGGCGGCTCGGGAGATCGCGAACGGGCCTAGAAACGCGTGCGGCAGCTCGTGTACGTGGAATGATCCTCGGCTACGATGGTGCCGGGCTGAAATGCGCGACGAGCGGCAACCTACTTCGCGGGACCCCAAGATCACGCGGAGAACAGCCAAGATGATTTTACGCCGGAGCCCGAGCCCTCTCCTTCCTCGTCCCGGCGTTTCGTCACAGCTGACTGGACGAATAACGCGAATGCCTCTCGAATACAGCCCACGATCGATCTGTATCTTCCTCTATTCCATCAGCATCCTTCCCTCCGACGTCTCGCGAATAATCTCCTCCCCGTCCCAACGGTCTCCGGGCCCGTCCCAACGGTTTCTCGTACCCCGTACTCATCTCCGCGCGTGCTCCCGATAAATCCGCTCGTAATCATCCCCCGTGGAATTAGCGTGTTATTACCTGGAGAGAAGATAATCGCTGGCCGGACCGAAGACTTGGAAACGGGATCTCGAAGATCAAGGTTTCGAATCGCAAAAAAATCCAATGAGCTCGTCAAACCTCGCGCACACGATGGATCCGGATCGTCGATTGTTTCGTACCGCGAATATCGACGGAACTCAACGCTTTACTGCCAATCCGAGCGAGCTTGAGTCGCGGAGAGTTGAAAAAAATAAATACAATAATAAAAATCACCGGCCGTAATAACAGTATGAGAGCCTGGCGGGTTTCACATTCGAGGGAGTCGCGCGGCACGAGTCCCGAACCGGATTTACACGCGAGTTAGCGCACTCCCGGAGCCACGAATCTGGGCCGCTAATTAATTACATCTGACAGTCTTTAATTTCTCTCTGTGTCACGAAATTTCCCCTCGCTCGACAACAATTCTCTCGAGATCCACCCGGTTTATTTCCGAAGAGCGTCACTGCTTTCGCCGGAGTCCTCGCGCACAACGGTGTCGTCCGTGCTGGGATATCGGCGAGATATCGGTCTCGCACGCTGGCATACGTGACGAATCGGGCGCGACAAAAACAGCAAAAAAAAAAAAAAAAAAAAAAAACAAATTAAAAAAAAA
>JAPYZC010003121.1:0-12794 GCA_030522665.1 Ichneumoninae sp. A BG-2022a | reverse complement strand
ATAAATAAAATAAATAAAATAAATAAAATAAATAAAATAAATAAAATAAATAAAATAAATAAAATAAATAAAATAAATAAAATAAATAAAATAAATAAGCCTGGCGAATATCCCAGCGGCATAGATTTCTTTTTTTTTAAGCTACTAACGTAGTAGACGGGGGTGGTTTCAGCGTGTTGACACCCTCGTTCGGATCCCAGCTCGGTTCAACGAGGTCGGGAATTTTCCACCTGACCGGGGCGCTCTCCTCGATCCTCTTGAGGAAGTCCATATCCAAACCAAAGGGTCCCGAAGTCTTGGCCTCTGTGATGGGCGAAGTGTGCCTAAAAAGTTCATTCCGACGTCACAATTAAAGATCGGTTTAAAAGGGTCAACAAAAACAATACATACACGCATTAATGTACCCAATTCACATCCGGCATAAGGGACAAATCAACGCATCATCGCGATCCTACTCCGCAACCCTTCATGCGTAATTCCGTCATCGAGTACAAACAATAAAACTATACCCATTTTCCAACACCACGCTACCGTACGACGAAACAAAATAAAACAAAAAAAAATTATTTAGGGACACAAACGTTTTCATATTATCGTGATTAGCGTTATCGTCGATCGTAAACGGTTTATCTTCTTTATCGTATGAGGCCGGACACGTGACCGAGCTTGGCGCAACCACATCGGTCATTCCCGGCTGTTCCTCGACGGTTTTATCATCCACTCTCGTAGGGGATTTCACAAGCTTATCGCTCCTGTACGATGCGAGATATCGTATACGGTGTTTTGTCGCGCAACACCCGAAAAGAATAGAATATTAATGAGAAAAGGACGAAAAATAAAAATTAACAAAACCTAAAACTCGTAACAAACTCGTGGCTTGTTCGATTAGTTTGCTTGTTGGTATTAGCGTTTTGCGATTAATTGATGGTCTCGATGGAGACGCGTAATTACCGTTCCTCCGGAACTTCCTCGGGCTCGTCCTGGTCCTCCTCGTCGTTGTCCTCGTCGTAATCGACGTCGGCGTCTTGCACCGGAGCGACGGGGAGGGCAGCGGTGGGGGCCGAGATTCTCGTCGACGAGGCCGATTTAACCGGACGATTCTTCGCCGCTCTCTTGATACGCTCTTCCAGAAGCGAGAGATCCTTTTCGGATATCTGTTTGGAGAAAAAAATAAATCGTTTTTTTTTAAAGGAAGTTCGTTGATGAAAGCACATCCAAGATAAATATCTGATTTTTTTTGCAGCATAGCTGTAACCTTGATGTACGCGTACGCAAAATTTTCAAGGGATTTACCGCGCAGTTTCGGAGATATGAAATTACAGAGTTGTGACATTTTACGTTGGGAATAGTTATTTCATTTAAGTTATTATTACGCTTGAAATGTTCGGTAATGATCTTTTTTCTAAATTTTATATTGAATTTTGAACTTCTAAGAAATCCATAACACCTCTCATATCGCGCAAAAATTCAGTGTATCGACTTTAATTTTTGTTCCGAAGTGTTACTTTGGTTAGGCTTTCACAAAAGCCCATGCAAAAAACCTCATTTTTATGTATTAATTTTTTCGACAAATTATTCGGCAACCACCAATCCCAAAACTTTGTAATCACATTGAAATAGACTTTAACTACAATATCCCAAAAATTGAACTCCCAAATTTCAGTTACTTTGGTTAGGCTTTCATAAAAGCCCATGCATAAAACCTCACTTTTATGTATTAATTTTTTCGACAAATTATTCGGCAACCACCAATCCCAAAACTTCGTAATCACATCGAAAAAGACTTTAACTACAAGGCAAATAACCGGTATGGTGATTCTTAATTATTAATTTTAAAATGAACTAATGAAATATATTTTGTCTATTTTATATTAAGATGCGAACTGGTGATTCAAATTCAAATCATTATTCATATTTGATTCATTATTCAAATTGTAGAGATACTTTTATACTTTACGAATTTACTGATGTCTTTTTCAATGTATGTAGTAAAAGGGTTTATCTCGTAAACTAATAAATAAATAAATAAATAAATATCCCAAAAACTGAACTCCCAAAGTTGACAAAGCGAGATTCGAAAAAACATCTCCAATCGAAACGAAGATAGCGCCCGAAAAATAAAGTCTCGATCGACCAATAAAATCGTCCGTGAATAACATCGTACCTGTCCGACCAATTTTATAATGCGTTCTCCCTCAAGGAAGTAGGCCTGCACGATGCAGTTGAGAGCTGCGTTTCGCACGGAGTTGTCGCGATCGGCGATTTGTTTCGCGACTTCGCGAAGGGCGGCGGACGGTGTCGGCTGACAGACCGAAATCCCATAGTTCTCTATGAGAGAGCCGAGTTGATCGAGGCACTCGGTTCTCTGTCGGGCGTTCTTGGACTTGAGGCCCTCCATGACGTAGGAGAAGAGTTTGCTGACGGGATAGACGAGGGCGATCTGTTTGAAGAGGGCTCTGACGCCCATGCGAACGGTGTCCTTGGGGTCGCCGACCTTGGTGATCAAATAAGGAATGAACGAGGCAGCCTCGTTCTCCAGCATGTGGTACTCGTCCTCGATGAGCCTGTTGAAAACCGTCTGAAGATACTCGAGGCCCTTGAGTATGACCGACGGATTCGTGTCGAAAAAGCGCAGCGTGAGCCACTTGAGAATGAGATCCAGGTTCGAAACGAGTGCCTTGATATTGTCCTGAAGATCCTCGGTGAGCGACTCGATGGCCTTCAGATGATATCGAAAGTCCGCGTGAAACATATTGGCGATGAGTGTCTTGTTTACACCTGCCGAGGTCATGAGTTCCTTGAGAAGCTCGACGAACTCCTCCCTGGGTGTCGTGAAGTTCCATTTAATGATTTTGAGTTTCTGCTCGTCGATGAGTCTCTGGTGTTTGAGATTGTTGATCAGAAGCAAGGGACTCGTGTCGGCGTCGTCGTCCTTCTTGCGTGCGCTGCTCGGTTTCGATGCGGCTCCGCCCTTGGTCTGCGCGGGCGCGGACGCCCCGGACGCCCCCTTGGTCTTCACGGCGCTCTTGGCGGCCTTGACCGCGCCTCCGCTCTTCACGCTCTTCTGCGCGGGCTCCTCGAGGCACTGCTTCTTCGTCGGCAGAGGCTTCATCGGGAGATTCGGACGCGCGGCGTCGAGCGCCGCGAGGACGACGCTCTTCGAGCCCGGCTTGAGTTTCTCGGTCTGCCTCGCCATTCCCTCGTACGAGAGATGAATCATGAAACCGAGAACGGCTTCCTGAGCGTTCTTGCGAACGTCGGAGTTTCGGTCCTCGAGGTTGCTGTAGAGGTGCGGGAGGCAAGCCATGAGCTCCTCCTTGGAGACCTGCCTCGGCGCGACGTCGGGGAGCTTCTGCGAGAGCCAGCTCCAGAGCTCGACGCGGAGGGTCGGCGAGCCGGCCTTGAGGGCGTCGCTCACCATCTCCGCCTCGAAGAACTCCTTGTAGCCGCACTGGTCGCCCCAGGTGTTTATGCACGAGACCGCGGCCGACCTGATCCAGCTCTTGGAGTCGCCGAGGCACTGGACGAAGCCCGGGAAGAGCGTGCGGATGTGCTGCTTCGCCGGCGGGCCCATCGCCGTCGCGAGGCTCTCGCAGATCCCGAGGGCCGTCTGGGCTATGCGGGTGTTGCGGTCGACGAGGCGAGCGACGAGTCCCCGGGGCAGCTCGCCGATCGAGCCCTTTATCAGCCTCGCCTCGCTGAGTATCACGCTTATCTTCTGGAGACCCTCGTTGCGGACCTTCCAGTTCTTGTCGTTGAGCTCGGCGAGGAGGCTCTCGGTTATCTGACCGCTTATGTCGACCCTCGGCAGGAGGTCGTTTATGTCCGGCTGGCTGTCGCACATCTGGTCGTCGTTGTCGCCGCGCTCGTCGTCGGCGTCGTCGAGCTTCGCCTTCCCGCCGGACTTGACTTTGGGACCGCGCGTCGCGGCAGGCGGCGTCTCGCCGCTGTGCTTCTCGCACTCCTGCTCGATCTGCTGCCTCAGAGCCGGCTTCTCGTTCTCGAAGAACATCAACACGGACCTTCCCATGAAGATGTACAGGGTACCGAGGAGCGATATCGCCTGCGTTCGAACCGAGGGATTCGTCGCCGCGATCGCCTTCTTCACGCTGTCTATCAGGGACTTCACGTTCAGGGTGCAGCCGAACTCCAGGAGGGCGCCGGCCACCCAGCGCAGGGTCTCCTGCTGGACCTTGGGGTTTTTCTGGTTAAAGGCGAAGGCCGTCACCTCGTTCGCGACCAGCTCGAAGCTCGTCGCCTCGGCTATCGCCGTCAGCGTCTCCGCCGCGACGCCGCTGTTCTTAGCGTCGCCGAGTTTCTCCGTTATGTCCATTATGCAGTACTCGGAGGTCGTCGACGAGAACGGATAATTCTCGGCCATCATCTTCACGATCTCGAGACGCAGCTTGGCGACCTGAAAATTCGTGTCCTTGAAGCCGGGCTTCTTGGCGAGTGTCCTGACGAACACCTGGGTGTTCACGTCGGCGACCTCCATTTGCCTGACGAGGTCCGAGAGCTGCTCGACGGCCGCCAGGCGAGTCTTCCAGATTCCGTCGGTGAGGCCCGAGACGATTTCTCCGGGGAGAATCTGCGCAGCGAGCTCGTCGACCTCCTCGCTGCTCAGATTTCTCTCCACCTGCACCTTCGGCGCGGCGGATTTCTTCGAGCCCGCCAGATTCGTCGACGACGCCGAGGTCGACGATTTCTTCGTCGGCGCTTTCTTCGTCGACGTGGTGTTCGGCCGCTTGACCGCCTTCGGCGCCGACGGCTCCGCGGACTTCGCCTCGCTCGGGATCTTCGCCGGCGCCGTGTTCGGACGCTCGACCTTGCGCGATGTCGTGAGCTTCACGTGGATTACCGCCTTCTCCGAGCACTCCTTGATCTTCGACATCTTCAGAGCGTCGAGGTCGGTGAGGAAGGGAAGCATCGCCTTCTCGCCGACGAGCTTCATCGCCGTTCCCAGAGCATCCGCCGAGTTGTCCCTCACCGTCGGGTCCGGCTCGTTCAGCGTTTTCAGGAGGGCTCCTATGTAGGTCTTCAGGAGCTTCTTCGTCAGACTCGGCGGGGGAGTTCTGGCGAAGCATCGAGCCAGGAAGGCGGCGGTCTCGGCCTTCACGGAAGGATTTTTGTTGTCCAGAGCCGCGATCGTGTCCTCCACTATGACTTCGATCGTGATGCTCGGGAACATCGCGTCGGCAGCCTCGCGGAGAGTGTGCACGACGTTCGGTTTTTTCTCTCGGAACTTCTCGAGTATCGCCGGCAAACATGCGCCCGCGTAGGGCTGAAATCGCTTCTTCAGACCACCCGCCAGACCCGTGAGACATTTTCCCGCCAGAACGACGACCACGACGTTGGAGTCCTTGCTTATTATCTTCTTCAAGGCTCGCACGACGTCGCCGTACTCGCCGCTCTCCAGCTTCGGATTCTTCGTCAGCGTCTCCAGCGCTTCGAGAGCCTCCTTGCGCTCCTGCCACTTCTTCGCCTCGACCTTGTCGAAGAAGTCCTTGGGGAGCTTCGCGAGTATGTCGACCGGGTCGATGAGCTCGTACGGGTCGATGTCCACCGACGCCGCCTCCTCGTCGTCGTCGTCGTTGTCCATCCCGTCGCCGTCCCCGCCACCCGCCGTCGACTCCGCCACGCACATTGCCTTCGGCTTTTGGGATCTCAGGTAACGACTCGGGAAGGCTTTCGCGTCCGACAATTTTGCGAATTCAACCTCCAGCTCCGCAACCGTCACGGGCTTCAGACTGTTCAGCTGCTGCTTCAGCGGCGCACCGATCCACCTGCGATCACAATGAAAATAACGAACTTTCAAAAAAGAAGTGGAATGTTTCGGTGAAACGGTATTCGCATATTTTTTCCCTATTACTACTATTTCCTATATTCCCTATTACATATTATTTTTCGCTACGAGTAGAGGGCTCGAGCATCCTCAACTAGTCTCAAGCAGCCATACAGATTCCTCCCAAACCTATTTTTCATAAAAGCTATACCAGAGATGATCTTGTGCAATTTGTTATTTTCGTGTTATAAAAACTATTACTTTTTAAAAAAACGTGTATAAAACTATGTAAAAGGGGCTAGTCCCCGTAAATAAATAAATAACTTTTACGATGTAACAAGAAAATAAAATTAAGGAGAAAAGAAAATTCGGACCTTCGTGGCCAAGACATTTTTGTTTAATCTACAAACCATTTTTAGGTTGCGGGGGAAGTCTGAATAAACGGCGCCTGTGGTAGTTGTTTGGGGCGGGAGGGGAATTTTGGATTTGGGGAATTTTTGATCGGGTTTGGGGAATTTTTGGAGACCCTATTCACGTACAAGCCCCGCTCAATATTATCTCCCATGTAAAGAGGTAAATTCAATCGATTCACCTGTAAATTTCGACGACCATAGCTTTTCCCTCGTCCCTAACGGTTTTGTCGCGATCCTCCAAAAATCCCGGGATCTTCTTCATCAATGGTTTCACGCTGATCACCTTGGGTCCGAATTCCTTGAGGCCGAGAGTCAGAGCTCCGATACACGCTGATACGATCTTTGGATTCTTGGCTTCCGTTCCCTTGGTAAGTTCCTCCTGAACAGCCTCTTGCTTCTCGATCTCTATGAACATTAGCGTCAACTGTACCGCTAAGTCCTTCGTTTTGATTTTTGGAGCCGCTATGCACTTATTTACTATCCCGCTCATGACCTCCCCCACGGTTCTGCAACGAGAAAATTATTATTATTTATTATTCTTATTATTTATAGAAAGTAATTTTAGATCGCTATTATAGAAACGCTATATTATAAAATCCTAACTTTTGTCAACCGTTACAGTTTTTTTCACTGGTATATGCAAACGTGTATTATTATTATTATTATATATAATAATAATAATAAAATAATTACACGAATAAGTTAATTAAAAATATCGGTAAAGCCCATTGATTGTTGATCGTTACAAGGAAACATACTTTCCGGCGCAGGCTGCATTTTCCACAAATGCCAGTGCAGCCTCGAGGCCCTTCTCTTGGGCAGCTGCATTGCTGTCTATCACAAATTTTTTTATCAGGCCGAGATACTTGTTCCACTCTGGAGACTTTTCATCGTCGATGCATTGAAACTTCTTGGCGCACTCCTCATATCCGTGGAGTCTCGCCTTCCAGGACTGGAAAGGACAAAGCGACCCAATGTAAAATTTAAATAATCAAAAAATTCTAGAGAATCAGCACTGCGGGCCAGTGCTGAGATTGACATAATTCGGCATCCAACTCTACCTTGTGGACGCAGCGATCCTCCAGGGGTAATTTCGTATATTCCGTTTCTTCCTCCATGATCGGTGGCCTGCCGAGAACAGATAAGATTCAGTCAAGAATATTGTTTTCCTAACGCATACTTGTAAAATTCTACTTTCGTGAAGAAAATACTGTGTGTATGGTATTTTTTTGCAACCAATGGAAAAAAGTTCCTTTCTGCGCACACTTCCCAAAAGTGAAAAGAGTGATTTTCATGAATTTGTTCAGAAAAATTATGCAAATAGCGTAGACGTAAAAAGGCACTTTTTTCGCACACTTCCCAAAAGTGAAAAGAGTGATTTTCATGAATTTGTCCAGAAAAATTATGCGAATGGTAGAGACGTAAAAAGGCACTTTTTGCATCACGTTCAAGAAAAAAACTGTGCATGCATACAAATGCAATACAGTCTTCTTTCTCGCATCAATGCAAAGGAATGCAATTTTTATGGAAAGTGTGATTTTCCTGAATTTATTTTTATTTATTTGTTTATTTACAGTAGCAGACAGGAAAATCCCTTTTAACATCTTAAGAACATAGTAAATCGTTTGTGTTTATGTATAAAGAAAAAAACAATAAAATATTTAGCACTTTATCCGCTAAAAAAGAAAATAGTTATTTGGAGTAGAAAACAAATGGTAATTGTGCGAATGGCAGAGGCGCAGAAAGCAGAGTCCTTGCATGAAAGCCGCACTCGTCTTTGATTCATGCGGCATTTTCACCCTATCAAGACCCTTTCTACCCCCTGCCTTAAAATGGTAATCTACGATACCAGTGCGGTAAAACTTTGTCTGCAAAGTGTGAGTTTACGGCACGAACCAAAGGCGAGCGTTGCAATCACATGACTTAAAGGGAAGGGGTTTTTTACGCATGCAAAGCGTGCCTAAAACTGCATTTTTCGCACCGAGTGAACTAAAACCCTATTTATTCGTCAATGCGCTTAAAAAATCGCCGGGGAGGGGGGATTGTCATAGTCCGTGGTGCAACGATATATATCGAGTCGAGTATCGGCCGTGACTCATAATCGGCACGAGTGTACATGCGGCGCAACGAACTAATCTCGGCAATTGATTCGTCAATAAAATTATTCGCGGCTCTGTTCAACGTGGGTGGAATTTCGTAAAATGGACGAGTCTTTTGCGTACTATGGTGAGAGACGATCCATAACCCAATCGCAGTGTCTTCGCGGCGCAACATCAATTAACTGACAAGCATGCGTGTGAGAAATGTTGTTTTTTTTTTGTTCGACTGAGTACAGAATTGCTCGAGCACGGGATGGCGAAAAATTGAGCTCTCTGAGGAATCGTCGCGCAAAAGTAAGAGAAAAAAAAAAGAAAAAAAAACCTTCGACTGAGAGCTCGAAGGAGCGTTTAAGGCCGTTAATTCCGATCTCTCCACGATCAGAGGCACTTGCCTTGGGGGATGAGCGTTGAGGCAAAGCCCGTGGCCCGGTCCTCTCGTCTTCCGACCTCGTCGAACGAGATGAGGCCGTTTTCACTCGGCCTACTCTATCGTGAAGGAATTTTACTCGCGAAAATAATATAACACGACTGTTGTAAGGTCGATAACGACTTTTTGGCGGCCATTAAGATTCGCCACCTCGAGATTTTCAAATCGTCTCTCTCTCGCGTTCGGCTTGTAACTGTCAAAAGCGCGGAAAGAGGAGAGCGGTCGAGAGGAGAGGAAACACCGCGCGGCGAGACTCTCGTCGCCGGTATTGGAAACCAATCCGGCTCGGTCGGTAAAACAGGTAACTCTGGATCTCGTCAGCGGGCGACGGCGAACGACGAGAAGTGGTGGCTCGCTTAAAGCGGAAAAACAGCGAGAGTATCCTCGTCGACGAGAACGGGAAATGTGGGGCGGCGGCGAATGACGAGAAGCGGCTGCTCAGGTGAAGCAAAAAAACGCGGAGGCAGCTTCGTATTGCAAGCCGACCCGGTTCGGTCGATAAAACAGGTCCCGGAGAGGGCACCGTTCAAACGTACACAGGTTCACCGTAACACAGCTGAATTTCACAATTCACGAAATGGCACACGGCGTTCAAGCCGCAAAAAGCTTTCACATTTCTACACTTCAAAAAGCTTTCACATTTTAAATGAACGCATTCGTAATTTAACAACGTGTTGCATAGGCACTTACTCTTATACAAGTGTGCTGCATCTTCATGTATTTACAGCTCGCAATATAGTTGCGAGCTGCAATTACATCTGTGCCGATTCTAGAGTCAATTGTAAAATTTATTTATTTATTTATTTATTTATTTTATTTACGGGACAAGCCCTTTTACATTTTTATAATATTTCACAGTTCAGATAAAATTTCATATGTTTCGTGTAACGTGTGTAACAGTATATTTTACAAAAAATTTGTTTAAATATTATTATTATCATTTTTTCTATTTCATTCGTATTTTAAGACTTTTATTGCAAGCTGCGTATTGTAGGTAGATTCTGGACCAGCAAGTAGATGCGACAAGTCAAGCCTCGTGATCTCTCAAAAAAGGAAAAAAGTCATAAATGTAACTAATAAACTTAATAGTTATATGAAGTGGTGTTTTATTTTAAAATATAATAATAGTAGTACAAGTTTGAATTGAGTATGTTATCCGTGGTATTCGAGTTTTCGCTTATCTGACGTACGCTCTTCCCAAATTACCTCGGATAAACGGGGTTCTGCTCTATATAATGTATCACGGATACATTAGGTCCATAGTTGGTAAGACAGTTCCCTCCATCAGCTGTTAAATGGCTTGAGGTGTTTTCGATTTGGCGTTTTTGATTATTACAACGTGAGTTCGCATGCGCAGTCACGTTATATTATAAGTTATAATAAGGAAAAACACTAAATCGAAAGCACCTTTGATAGCAATTGAATTGACGTACTCTTTCAATAAAAAAAAAATTGCAGTGGCGCGGGGTGAGTGACCTCGTCGCCGAGAACCGGAAACCGTACGACTGTAGGAATCTGCGTCAATCCGGCCGATAATCGCGAAATTGTTGCGCAAGGTAGGGGGTGTGTTGTTTTCGTCGAAAGCAACATGTCAGCCACCGCTTTGATGCAACTGTCGTCTAGTCTAAGCAACAAGGGAAAGGTTTTGTCGGAACTGAAGAAAACTCTGCTTCGACCTCTGGTTCAACGTGAGACGATAATAGAGCAAATTTGAATTGCCCAGCAATTCGAAGTCTGACATAAAAATTTATTTATTACTTACACACAAAATCGCGCCACTTGTCTCTGTTGCAGTTGCAGTGAAATCCATCGAGCGGGAACACATCGAGGATGGAGTCCTCGACAGAATCGCTGAAAAATATAATCTTCCTCCTAACAAGGTGGACGAGTGGTACGCCGCCATACTCTTGATAATAAAAGTACACCTGAGAGCGCCAAGCAATTCTATAAAGAATCAGGATTTCAAGCAGTGTCTGCAAGAGTTAAAGTGAGCGAAGCAGCGTCGGATTTCTCGGTTCGATTAACATTGATTACATTATGTTTATTTTTTTAATTGCTTTACAGATTCGAGAACGAGTGCGTAGAGGACTTGTGCGCAGTTCTGTATGGCCACAGGCGGCCGGCTCTCCTGAACGCTCTGGGAGAAACTACCAAGTTCTTTCCACGTTTGAAAAAATGCGTCTGGCGCATAGACATCACAATCTCTTCCAGGTAGATACGTAAAGCATAAAACTTAAGGCTGCAGTGCTTCAGACTAGTCAAATGAGTGATGCATTTTTAACATTGTTTATGCAAACTTTTACACATGTTTTGATTATAGTGGATGGTTATTTGTATCACAACAGATGTCCTTAATGGAGAAAAACATTGCAATGGATTAACGAAAATATTAACTGGTTCATGCTCATTTGTAAACAGGTGGAATAGAATAGTGGTATTTTATTTGTGTCTTTGAGCAATCCCAATTCTATTGAACAAAATGTTGCAATAGAAAATTGGACAATGAAAATAATAAATCATAAACTCATTAATTAAACGATATTAGAACCGAATATTAAACTGGAGTAACAAAACTATAAAAGAATGAAAATAAGAATAGCCATGAATAGGCATTAAGATAGCAAGAATAGCCTTATTGGCCAAGCCATGAATTAATTAAGGCCCTGCACATTCTACGGAAAAATTGAACGAATTTGTACCTTTTCGAAAATGATCACAAACCAGTTAATCTTTTTGCAAGTCCATTGTAATTAATGTTTTTCAACGTTTAGGACATCTGCAGTAATAGAAATAACCATCCACTATAATCAACAAGTGCGTAAAAGTTTGTATAAACGACTTTAAAAATGTAGTACTCATTTGACTAGTGGGAAGCGCTCCACCCTCCTTAAGTTATGGGAATTCTGACGCGTGAGATCAGCGTTTTCATCCAGAGTCTAAAAAATTTGCAGTTCTCTCTCGCGTGTCCTGAAACCTGTTATACTGATGGAATGGGTCCTGAGCACCGGCGAACGACAAATATTTGAATTGAGTCTTCCCAAGTTCCACCTGATGAGGCACACGCTGGCAAGCTTGTTACTGAAGGTCCAGGAGATCGAGAACACCAGCGCGCTGAAGAACATCCAACTCAGTTAATGTATATATAAAGTTTTTTTTGTTATTATTGGAATGATTGGAATTCGAATTTTTGTGTACTCTGAATTCTGCACGATACGACACAACGAAATTTTTAAGAGTATCGAGCAAGATCGAGTGCTACATTAAACTAAATTCCTTCTTTCATTGGATAATTGGAAAAAGTAGAAGCTGGCTTGTACACCAAGATGCGCATCTGATTGGTTATTAATGAAAATCTCGTTTGCAATTCGTCAACCTTATAAGCTACATCTGCAATAAATAATAAACAACCATTTATATTTTTAAAGTCTCTCGACTTGTTGGTTTATTTTAAACTTCAGTCTTTTTTACATACTGAGGTAATATGGTAAATGGAAGAACAATGGCAGTGGTTTGAAACGATAATACCTAACAATACAATAAAATACAATACAATAGTATTAATAAGACTAGCGAGAGATATATAAAAACTTTCAACAATATTTAGTTTTTTCTACAACGCGCGAATAACGTTCTTGTCAATGACTTGAAATTAGGAACTTTATGTTTGAACGTCGGTTTAATCCATCTCCTCGATCGTCGGTCCGGAGTTTTGGTTACCACCGAAGTTCTGCCCGCCGAAGTTCGGAGCGCCGCCGAAGCCCTGTCCACCGAAGTTCGGTGCACCGCCAAACGTATGTCCGCCGGTATTGGGCATGCCTCCGAAATTCGGAGCACCTCCCTGATGTCCGTTCGGAGCTCCACCGGAACCCTGATGTATCTTGGCCATGAGCGGCGAGCACTCAGACTGGACGGTCTGAAGCTTGTGCTGATATTCCTCCTTGTCAGCTAGAGTGTTGCTGTCCAGCCAGCGAATAGTGTCCTCGCACAAATTCGTCACTTTGTTCTTGTCTTCCTGCGACAATTTGTCACCGGCCTCCTGGGCGGCTTGCTTAACCGAGAAGACGTAGGATTCC
>JAPYZC010003120.1:0-18207 GCA_030522665.1 Ichneumoninae sp. A BG-2022a | reverse complement strand
TTTGGTGGTTTGTTTTTTTTTTTTCATCATCGCCGGAATCGCTGCTGTGTCGTTCGCGAGCGCGTGTGTGTGCGAGCACGCGATAGATAGCATTGTTTGCACTGTCATTCGAGTGACGCGAACAACGGCGTTAACGTCCCACGCGTAAACTGGCCATTACTGCTCTCGTGTCCCGTACACACGTGCTTACTTCGGAACATTGTCTCTCCATGTTTCTCGGCCATTCTAAACACCGTGCAATCGCCACATCTGTTAGCACACGAGGGGGTGCACTGACTTCGCTTTGTTTACAATCACAATTCCTTACGCGGCTCTCGCGTGATGAATCCGGACACCGATCGATATGACATAATACGAAATAACCCGATCGTAAGAAAATCGTCGAGAGGCTCCCTTTGTTTTGACGGACCAGCAGCGCGGCCACTTTCCTTGTTTTTTGTTTTTCCTTTGTCGTACGTTTCGATGAACAGTAAATAATTGTCGAGGACAATAATACAACGAATGATCGACGTTTACTTTCACTCGCGGGGGATAGAGAAAAAAATCGTCGAAAAATCATCGAAATAGAATATTCTCGGACATGGGCGATTCGAGTTATTCGGAATTTTTGATAGATCCAGGAAGCAACATAATGGATAGCGTAGTCAAGCAGGAACCGCCGCAGGACATGAGCTCCTCGTGCGCAGTTCCCATTCCCGGCGGACACCGAGGCACCAGGGGAGTCTACGACCAGTTCTCGCCGTCGCCTCTCACAGTCGCTTCGCCCTGGGCCACCAGGCTCGAGCAGGTCGAGTCCCCCTTCAAGATGGACCCAGATCAGCTCGATATTTCGTTTAAAATGGACGACGACGATATATTTCAAGTCGACAAGGCCGATCTCATACAGGGCCCGACGCTCGCCGAGCTCAACGCGAACGACGACACCTTCTTGGGCGACCTTAACTTCGACGATCTGCTCCTTCCCGAGGACAGACTTCAACCCCTCAGGGCCGAACCCGTCACTCCGGGAGGGACCATGTTCGGCCCAAACGCCACCGGATTCGCCTCCAGCAGCTTTCCCCAGTCGACCGGCACTTACAGAAGCTGTCCGCCGTACACCGTCACCTCCGGATTCAATCTGATGAACGGCGGCATAAGCCTCATGGACAATCTGGAGGCCGTCAGTCCGCCCGCCTATCCCAGTCCGAGCACGAGTCACATAGCGGGTATTACTATTGAATTTATGTTTTTTTTTTCAGATTTTTTATTTTATGTGTTATTAATAAAAATGCATTTTTTTACCAATTTATGCAAGGCATTCTTTGAGAATTTGAATTCAAATGCAAATTTTTTGAGCGCATGGCGATTGGGAGAATTTTATTACGATATAGCGGGTATAACTATTGAATTTATTTTTTTTTTATTTTTTTTATGCGTTATTAATTTTTATATGTTATTAATAAAAATGCATGTCTTTTTACAAATTCATACAAGGCATTCTTTGAGAATTCGCAATCAAATTCAAATGTTTTAAGCGCGTGGAGACTGGGAGAATTTAATCTTGACTTTGTAAATATTAATAGAATACTAAATTATTACGATTTGGCGTTTTTCGTTTTTATAACGCGAGCGCGCATGCGCACGGTCGATTTTTTTTGTGAGAATTCAGACCAGAAAAAGACCGTGCGCATGCGCGGTTTTACTCGAAAACTTTTACTCACAGAAAAAAAAACTGAAAATGCTGAGCATAAATGTTGTAGTTTCGTATGAGCTTTTCAATGCAATTATTCAAATAATTTAATAGAACTGATAACGTTGATTTTTCACCATAAAATGTGAAGATTGTTTTATTTTTATTGCTTATTACATTTCGTAAAAGACCGATTTATTCTGCTGTAAAATTTGGATAGTGTTCAGGAATAGTTAATGAGAGATTATTTGAAAACACAGGTAGTTCGACCGCAAGCTCCTCGACTTCGCCGCATCCGATTGTGCGACCCACCGCGCAATCGACTCTTCACGAGTTGCTGATGAGAAAGGGAGAAACTCCGTCTGGCAGTCCCATGCAAAATCCGTTGGACGCATCGGCGATGGACACCTCGGGAGGAAAGTTAAAATCGTCCAGACTGTCGATGTCCGCGCCGACTCAATCAATGGGATTGGAGCAAATTTGGTCGCGCAGAGAGCCGCGAAAACACTTGTTGAGTACCGGAAGTCTCGGTCTCGTCGAAGCCGGTTCGACGAGTAGCCTGAGCACTGGCGGCGCACTGAGCCCGGATCCGTTGGCACATCTCGATCCTCTGAGCCACGATGAAGGTTACGAGGACAGCGACGATGATAGTGATCACTACGACGACTTCAGCAGCGACAATGGTAAACTTTCAATATTTGAACTTCAAATTTTCTATATTCGAACTGTAAATTTTCCATATGCAAATTGTAAATTTGCAATATTCGAATTGTACATTTTTAATATTCAAATTGCAAATTTGCGATATTCAAATTGTAAATTTTCGGTCTTCAAAATGTAAATTTGCGATATTTGAATTGTACATTTTTAATATTCAAATTGCAAATTTGCGATATTCAAATTGTAAATTCGCGATATTCAAATTGAAAATTTTCAATATTCGAATTTTACATTTGCTATATTCAAAGTCAAATTTGTTATGTCTTAACTGCAAAATTTTAAGTATACAAACCTAAAATTTTAAATATTTCATCGGATCAGACCTTTACGGTCGGTAAACTTTGTTCTCTGCTTTTGATTATTTTTTTCCATACTTTACAGACAGTGGCGGGAGCGACGGCGAGGAGGGCAGTATTAGAGTCGGCGGCGGTGGTGATTCGGCCCGCGAGAGACAGAGCAAGAAGGAAAAGTATTTCTGGCAGTACAACGTCCAGGCAAAGGGGCCAAAGGGTCAGAGATTGGTAGCGAGAGCGAGACTGGAAGATCCTCACGTTTTGAACGAGGCGACCGATCCTGTTTTCAGTCCGCACTGTGCTCTCAGAGGTATAAAGCACAGTGGAAAAGCTCGCAAAGGCGATGGCAACGACCTCACGCCGAATCCTCGAAAGCTATTCAGCATAGGTCGCGAGCTGGATAAATTGTCGCGCGTTATAAACGACATGACACCGGTTTCTGAACTTCCGTTTCCCGCGAGACCCAAGACACGCAAGGAAAAGAATAAGTTGGCATCGCGAGCCTGCAGACTCAAGAAAAAAGCTCAGCACGAAGCGAACAAGATAAAGCTTCACGGACTCGAGCAAGAACACAGTTTAGTACCGAAATATATATACGTAGCGCTAAAAAAAAAAAAAATAAAAAAAATGCTACCTCGTGAGAATTGAACGATAATTTATTCACTGTTTTCCAGAACGGCTCATTCACGGCATAGCGCAGATAAAACAGACTCTCGCGGCCAAACTAACGGAGCCGAGTACGGAGAGCCAGGAGGAACTTTCCCGCCAGATGGACAAAGTTTGCAAATCAGCAACGAGTAAGTAACTCTCGCAAAACTGTGATAAAATCAATGCATCATTTCTCGACTCTGATCCACGATGAACGATATTCCCACTCGCCTAAACTAATACGACGTTAAATTTTATGTTGCAGAAGTGCGCATAGCTAACCACTCGACGGATTTCGTAAACAAAGTACTCGACAAAATGAGGGCCGGCGTCGCTGACGGAGGTATCGATGACTTTTAGTATAAAGCATACGTCGACTACGGATTTTATTTTATTAAGTGTACAGAGAGTGAAAGACAAATCTATGCGTTCGTGCCGCGACAGCTATATTTTTATGTTACAAAAAAACACGACAATGATACAGAGAGTTACTGTTAATTTATTGATTAATGTTAATAACAAGTAGTGTATAGTGTGCTAGCTGCGACAGTGTCTGTGCTCTTGGGAGATGCAATAGTCTTTATTTTTCTCGCGTTGGGATGAAAAAAAAAGAAATTGGATAGTTGAATTTAGCAAAGTTTCCGATACGTCCGGACTATTCGAGATTTAACGCGATCGAAAGTAATTTGTTTCCATTTTCAAAACTACGATCGATCAATCGAATGAAAGTTTTTTATTTTTAAAAATCAATGATAAGATAAGCATCTCTCTCAAGTG
Source organism: Ichneumoninae sp. A BG-2022a (assembly GCA_030522665.1). Taxonomy (NCBI): domain Eukaryota; kingdom Metazoa; phylum Arthropoda; class Insecta; order Hymenoptera; family Ichneumonidae; species Ichneumoninae sp. A BG-2022a. The sequence goes on along the minus strand of JAPYZC010003120.1, from coordinate 14,100 downwards.
TGGAGTAGTTAGCTGACTTGGTCTACCTCAGAATGAAACGCTATACCTGCATACAAAAGTTTAATCATAAACATAATTATGGATTTATATGATATATATATACATATAACACTATACAAATAAAAACGTAATACATATTTTACCGTATAGTTAGGATGGCGTAGCTCTGGAAGCTATGCCCAGTTTGAAAACGATATACATATATATAACACGTTTTATTTTTAAATATATTTTATTCATATATCACATACACAATTGTATGAAAATCTATGTATAATCTTTGTAGTGTGATGCGAGAGAATCGTTCTAATTTTCGTAACGAGGTGGTTCGAAAATCGTACAAATTGGAATTGCATAGATTATTTTATTTTCGTTTGGATATTAGAGAAACAAAAATCGCACGTAGAACTTTTATCATCGCGTTGCAGTGGTAAAGGCGTCGGCTTAACAAGATCGTTAAGTGATCATTTTTTAAAGCCTGTGCACCTATAACGATAAACGAAAGAAAAAATATATATATATCGATGTGCCAGATGAATTTTTGTACGTTCGTCATGATCTTTGTCATAATGTAATACCCGAGCTATTCCAGAGGCTTCGCGAGCGTTTAACGTTTCGTCGAATCTCTTAATCGGATACGAGATGATTGTTGTAGTTAAATTTGACCATAGAGGCAAGATTGTATAAATAGCGTTTATTTCAATTTTCTCGATACCATTTTCAGTACACGTCATTTAACAAATCACACAATCAATCTCGAATAATCCCGATCGGATCGTTTGCAACGTAAACATTTGTACAAGTCGTCGACAATTCATTGATTAAAACTTGCCTCTTTAAATCATTTCTTCGAGTTGTGTGTTCAGTTTTACGATTAGATTACTAGTTTGTTATCCTGGGCGACAAACTTGTTTTTTCGCCTCTCGCTGAGTTTCGCAGATTATATATGTATACATATATTTTTTAAATTAAAAAACAAAAAAAAAAACAAAATAACGCAGGTACAAAGGTTTTTAGATATTTTTCTAATCGATTAAGCATAGAATGTAAATACAACTTTACGTTTCGGTGAAGAATTTCATTAGCCAAACGATTATTTTAAGTTCGTTTTTATATTTTCTTTTTCTTCTTTTCGCATTGAATTATCGAGAAAAAGAAGTTTGCGAAGGATGAGCGAGAACGGTGTCAGATACAAATTCGAAAGCCGAAGCCTTTGTCACGGGTGGATTATTCAAGCATAAAAAAATATATATATGAGAAAACGACGAACAAACAAAAAGTAAGAAAAACCTTGGATAGAGGTATTATATTGTATTTTATTCACATTATATTCATATTAAATGTTCTATGACTTATACGTGTATAAATAAATTATACATCGTCTGTACAAGGCTACTATGTATAATAAAATCGTGACAAATTCAATGTTGAATTAAATATAGCGAAAAGTCATGTCGCACGTATAAGCAATTATTCTGTTATCTATACAACAATCAATACATTGTTTGGTAACGATTGGCGCTTGGTGTTTACCGGCTTTGTGCATTTTTTTTTCTTTAAATTTTTGTGAACTTCATTCGTTTTATACGTATATTTAAGTGATTCGTAGCTAGTTAACAAAGCCTCCCTCGTTCGTCTACGTCAAATTAGCGTGTATCGCCGCTTCCAATTTTTTTTTTCTGTCTTTTCTCTTCGAGCAGTATGAACATGAGAATTAAAGTACAATGTATATTGTCTAAATAAATAATAATAAAAAATGCATTCAGCTTCGGACAGTATTTAGTGATTTACTCGGCTGTCGCAGATTTGCTAGTGTTCGTCATCACCGACGTGGTAACGAAATAAAAAACAAAACACATAATCACATCTTACAACTGTACTAATAATTACGTGACGTAGTTGCGCGACTAGATTTAATTCGATGAAACGAATATTGCCTGGAACGGAGAAAACGTATGTTTATCGTATGTTTACAACTTCGCGGTTACGTTGCACGATAATTTTTACGCATGTATGTATAATACATATATCCTTCGATAATGGCTCATCCAACAATCGGATCTATCGTAGAATCCCTCATTTTTTAACGGCAAACGAAATTCCGCCGAACGTACACATTTACAGCTAAATAGGCATCGATATGTACATCGCGGCATGCAATTGTTATATACAAAAAATAGCTGTGTTCGAGACTGAGCAGTCACAGGCAAACTGGTAAAAAGCGTGACAATCCCAATAACGTTTCTATTTTTTCTTTTCTTTTCTTTCGTCGCGAGGTAAAAAAAGAAGAAATAAGAGGAAAGGGCGATGTGCAACAGACCCTTTCCCTCCGACGCTTCGTTTCTTGTCGTCGATTAATCGTAGGATTATTAGTCCGAAAAGAATTACTAGAGAGTCGGCGAACTTCAGCCCAGCGATATACCCTGAATCCACGAGCTGAGATCACTTGTGTCCTCGCAACTCAAACTTAGCGTCTGTTGTTTTTCACTTATCCGCGAGTCCAGCAGACTCTGAGCGGCGGTTCTCCCGGTGAGGTAAGCTCCGTGAACAGTGCTGTAGAAGGAAGAATGTGTGTGCTCGCCAGCGAACGCGATTCGTATCTTCGCGTGATTGTCCTGACTGACGAGGGGATCGGCGAGAGTTTCGATGTCCAGTTGGCTAGCACCGACTGCCATGGCAGTGTAGGAACCCCGTGTGAACGGTTGACTGTGCCAGGACGTTCGCAAGCATCCTTTCGGCGCCGGGACGAAAGGGTCGTTGAGAAAACGCCTGAGTATCGTTGTGCACACGTCGGCAACCTCGGTTGTACTGAGCTTCTCCATGTACTCGGCGGCTTTTCCCGATATCCAACCGAGCAGGAGAGTCTCCGATACCTTCGTGAACGAGTAGATCTTTCGAAACCAAGTTTTGCTCAAATCGTGCGTCTCCTCCTCCGGCAATCCTCGATCGTCCCACAGCAGCATCACCTCCGAAACTCCGGGATTGAGAAACGGTCTCTCGTACTCGAGAAATATCTTGTCGACCGTGCCGAACATCAGACGATCTATCGCTTCTTGCTTGTACTTGGGCAAGGGCGGATCAAATATCTCCGACGCTCTTTCCTTCAGCACTCCCAATGGAAGTGTGCATAATACTTGCTCGGCGAGTATCGTCTTGCCGTTCTCGCAAACTACCTCGATGAGATCGTTGCTCCCGGCGTTGTTACTCTCACCGGCGACGCTGTCGTTCGTTGCGGCTTCTTCGGTACTCGATTCTTGCCACCTGAAATTTTTTACATACATATATTTTTATTATAACAATAAGTAATTAATTAAAATATTAAAAAATTTCTTTGAATCGAATTATAAGGAAACTTTGAATTCATATTGTACATATTAATATATTATTATAATATACGATGTACTGAACTGCAACTTTTATGGCTCAAACGTTTTTTAGTATGACTAACAGTTTTTAAGATATGGGGGTTTTTTAAAAAGTTCAATTTTTCGATATCTCAAAAAAATACGATCTAAAAATTCTGAAAAAAATAACAAAAACGTTTTGTCAATAATCATGAATTATGGTGAAATTACAACTTTTTGGAGAGGGTCGGGTTTTTGACCGTTCGAAACCATATGGAATAGCTCATATATAGATTCTATTACGACGTATAGCTGCATTATTGTATATTTTCCTGTACTTGCGCATCAGATGAATATATCTATGTATCAACATAAATAATCAATGTCGTAAATTGGTGAGAAGAAAAATAATTTTTCACCTTATTTTCGTAACTTCGTGCTTCAGAAATATACGATCTTTGGGAATGTGCTTGGAGACTGGTTCTAGAATTGCGCTGTAGCCGTCCGGAAGGCTGATGTTCCCTCCCTGAAGCTCGGCGTAAGAACCCATTTCCAGAAGATCCACCTCTTCCATACTATCACAGCCGGTAATACATGTTTCGCGTTTGAGCAAACAGTCGAACAGGAGTTGTCTTATTCTTCGTTTCTCCGGGGGCAGGGAGTTGAGATAGAGATCGGCCTCGAAAGCGACGTGACCGCCCACGCTGTTTATACCGTCGGGTGGGCTGTAAGCGCTGAGAAAATACTCTTCGCATCTTCGCAGGAAGCAAACGTACGCCTCGTAAATTTCTTGCAGTATAGGGAATGGCAGTTGCTTTCCGTCCTCCATAGCGGCCACCACCTTGTGGGGTTTCGGTATGCTTATTATGTTTATAAGTCCATTAGCCATTGCTAATTCGAACATCGGATTCCCGAGAACGCCGTGAATCCAGTTGGCCCCTAATTCAACCTTCTCACCGCCTGTTAAAAATATTAAAATCCCAAAAATAAAAAAATCACATCACAACGCGTATAAGCGAGATGTTCGTGAAAATAAAATTTGCCAATAAACAGTGATAATAATATTCATAATATAACTATAATAAAAGTACAATTCCTATCTATTTTATGAACTACACAATCGCCAATTTGTATTCATCGTCATCAATTATAATTCTATTTATTCTTATTAATATAATTTTGCATATGCTCCGAAGCAGAAAGAGGATACGTGCGACTACACGCTACTAAGATAAAAATTGAAATGTACTTTCTTTGTATCTGTAAAAGGAGCAATTCGTTAATAAATAATCAATATCAATTTTCTCATTTTCTTTTTCTTTATACACAAACATAAAACATCTAATAACTTGTTAAAATGTAAAAAGGGAGTTTTCCCGTCCACGACTGTAAATAAATAAATAAATAAATCAATACAGCCAAGAATATCAATAAAAATATAGAAAAATCAAAAATGTAATAGTAATCATTTTCCTGTAATAGTAAATAAGTATAACACTATAGTATATAGCAGTGTAATTGCAGTACTATATAGTATGTCACTAGAGCAATTGAAACCTAATGGTAAAGCTTTAACGGTACAGCAAACGTGACACAAATGAATAAAAATTGTAGACTAAAAACGACCGCAAAAAGTGAAATACTCGAACGTCTCTTTGTTGCGTCGTGTCATTTTGTTTATTGACAAGAAAGACGGAAACGAGAGTGTTGTTATGAAAAATGCATTAGTGCGAGATAGGGTTAAAGTTGGTTCGTACCGATTTGTGTAGCAACGATACGTCCGCCGATACGTCCCCTAGCCTCGAGTATGAGAAAATCATTTTCGTTGTTTTTCAATAGATGATTGGCAGCCGACAGACCGGCCATACCACCGCCGATTATTAATATTTTGCAACAATTTCGTTCATCCACCGACTCGCCCGTGGATGCCGCCATGTTCATGGCACATCACCTGGCCCGTGTGTGTGTTGGCGTAAACCTGTCAATCGTCCGCGCTAGCGCGCGGTGGCCCCACCGTTCGATTCACACTCGGGCTCGCGTCGTCGTCCGTCATCGACGTGTTTCTCTTCGTCGTGTACCCTACGCACACACACAACGCCTCTCGATATGAATGAACGGATACGAAAGTTTTTTCATTACAATCATTTCGGAGATATCGTTTTAATATAAAAAATTGCTGGTGCGCAAAGCAATCGAAGTGCCAATGTCACGATAAGCGGAGAGTCGCGAGAAGCTCGTAGGCGAGAGGACAAGTGTATATTGTATACTATCGGTGCGTGTGTAAAACTAAGTCTTCGCAGGTAGTTGTGTGTTGGCTCTCGATTGCATAAAAGCCACGGAGGAACAGCTGTTCGACCGAGGTTATGTGCTCCCTGTCACGATGTCGAAGGACAACATTAATAAAACGAGAAACATGAATGCCGAGGGTGAAAAAATCGAACACTCCAACGCCGGAACGAACGACAAGAAACACATAAGGTTTCGCGGGACTGGCAAGCCCCCGAAGAGTCAAGGTGCTCGCGTCGAGGGACTGAACTTTGACCAGGGTCACTCGCAACAATCTCAGCTGTCACACAAACACTGTCCCACCAAGAAACATGGTGAATAGAGTAACAATTAAAATTTTTTTTTTTCTCTCAAACATACGGTATCGCTCTCAGTTGATAATCCCTCGAAGTCGCAAATTTTCCGGGATGACAAGACGCTTCCAGTGGATCTTCGATCGAGCTACATAACTCGCGCAATGTGGAAAAATACCGAGATCGCTCGTACGTACCTCGTTTGTCAATACAGCAACTTAGAAAAATGTTTCCAGGCGTGTCGTTGCTGGATTTCCTGCGCACCGAGCTCACCAGGGGTTACCAATTGGAGAACGACGAGGAGAGATTCTCCGCCAGGAGGGAAAAGGTTTATTCGTTTATGAAAATTCCAAGGGAAGTCGAGAAATTCATGACCTATGGATTTTTGCAAGTAAGCACCATTTTTAAGATTCTCCGTACCCGTTTTTTCTGTATGAAACATCAATCATTTTTGTACATTAATCATTTTTGTTTTTACTTTTCAGTGCGCAGACTCTTTCTTATTTGTGTATACGTTTTTACCGTTAAGATTTTTAATGGCTCTCTGGGCGATAATCACAAGACCTCTCATGAGCTGCTTGAGGTAAGCCTTGACGATAATAATGTATATACGGAAGAGTGTCGATTATCGGAACGTCGATTCTACGAACGATGGTTTGGTTTGTCCAAACTTTTGATTACCCACATGATTTTTCGGCTCATGGGTATGTTCCGTTATCCGAATGAATTTCTTTCCCAAGTTCACAATTGTGAAAGCAAGAATTTTTTTTATTTCTACATTATCAAGGCAATGTGCATCGCCTCGCAATTTTCTCTCTTGTTGGTGCAGAAGCACAAAATCTATAATACTGGAACACCAAATTGAATAGTTCATTCCCTAATCGATTATTTTTATTATTCTTCAGTCAATTTCCCAATTCATAAAAAAAAAAAAGTCTGTTGTAAACCAGGAGAAAATCACTAATTTTCTCCCAAATAAGTAAAAAAAATATGCATAGTAAATTGTACACGCCATCCGCATTTTTTATCGTTTTCCGCACAGCTTTCTCGACGAGAAAGTTCATCGACCGATTTTCCCTTCCTCATAGAGGAAGCTGTGTACAAAATTGTTATAAATGAGAAATCCATGTGCGAATCACTTTGCACCTTTTTCGTAACACTAAAAAAAATGTCTACATTTCATAAAATTGAAAAGATAAAAAGTGATCAGAAACATTTTATTTAAAAAATTCTCGAACTGAAATTTACATAATTCGTCGTTTTGAGGAGATTTTTAATTTTTTTCACCGCTGATTACAAATCTGTACCTCACCTACTCTTGGCGTGATTTTTTATTCAGAAACTAAAAAAAAAGTATTGCTAAATTAAAAAAAAAAAGATCACTCTCCTCCCAATTATTTCGCATAATCGACGCTCTATTGTATTTCGATCTTGGAACAATCTCTCTTCTCTCTCTATTGTATGCGTTCACCTTGCGTTCGTATTTTGCAGGGGAAAGAAGAATAGCAATAAGAAATTAGAAAGATATTTGAGGCCAGCGGAAATGTGCGACCTACTGAAGGGTATAGTCGTGGTGGGTTGTTGGGCGGCCACGTGCAACGTGGATACGTCTATGATGTACCATTTAGTCAAAAGCCAATCGGTCATAAAGTTGTACATCTTCTACAATATGTTGGAAGTCGGCGATCGACTTTTCAGTGCCTTCGGACAGGATACGATAGACGCCCTTCTCTGGACTGCGACGGAGCCGCGATCCCGTTCGCAATCAACCCACAGGCAACATCTCGGCACGCTGCCGCATCTGCTGTTCGCTCTTGGATACGTCCGTATCCTTACCATTAGCCTCGATACAACGATCACGATCGTTTCATTCATCGAACATTTTTTTTCGACTCTCAAGTGTAATTTCTTAACATAAATTTCACAGTTCTCCATAGTATACTGGTATTATTCCAAGCTACAACATTGAACGTAGCTATAAACAGCAGCAACAAAGCCCTCTTAACGATAATGATGTCGAACAACGTAAGTTTGGAAAACAACATGTAATTCCTTCCAATGTCCATGAAATACTCTAACACCTGATTTACTTTGTGTTGCAGTTCGTCGAACTCAAAGGCTCGGTCTTCAAAAAGTTCGATAAAAATAATTTATTCCAATTGGCGTGCAACGACGTGAGAGAACGATTTCATCTCACAATGCTGCTTCTAGCCGTTAGCCTCCAGACGATGAAGGAATACGCTTGGCGCGCCGATCGTCTCGCGGTGCTTCTACCGGATTGTATATTCTTGCTCATCGCCGAGGTGATCGTTGACTGGGTAAGACTTTTACTTCCGGAAGTGCGTTCCTTTATGGAAAATTAATATAATATTTTTTTCCCGACTACGCTAAAAAGGCCCTATTTCATGCCTGTAACGGGGGTAAAAAGTAGCCGATTCTTCACTAGCGGGAGGAAAAGTAATGTGGCGGGAGGAAAAGTGAACTTTAATCCTCACTAAATCACTTTTCCTCCCGCTCGTCAAGTCTCTGCCAATTTCCATCCCCGTTCCAGGCATAGAAAAATAGAAATATGGTCACACAGAAAAATAGAAATATGACCACTTTTTAGCACAGTCGACAAAAATATAGTGTATCATTGGTCAGGGAAAAAGTAAATTCCTTGACCAATTCCCGAATCTTCTATAAATAAATAAAAAGGACATTAAAGGGAGGCTTAAAAAAATTAGGAAGATTTTTAAAAAATAGAATTAAACATTAATACAATAATTAGGCATTTTCATTTGTATTGTTAATTTAAAAAAATAGAAGACGTCAGAAGTTTGGTCAGGGAAAATGTATAATTCGTCAGTGAAAAGTGAGGGAAAAGTGAGGGAATTTTTTTCCGGGGAAAAACGGCCACCATGTGTATGTCACTCGGGAGGAAGTGCCTTTTGACCTCGTTTGAATTTCTTCTTCACACTCGGTGAAAAGACGCACTTTCCTCCCTCGTACCATAATATACTATTGTTTACTTGTTTTTCCATTAAATTTGTAGATCAAGCACGCTTTCGTCACGCGTTTCAACGAGCTGCGTTCGACGGTCTACAGAGATTACACAGTGAGCCTGGCTTACGACATGGCTCAGACAAGGCAGGAAACAGCATTTTCCGATCCATCGGATCTCGTGGCGAGACGCATGGGTTTCATACCGTTGCCCTTGAGCGTGGCCATGGGTCGGGTTCTCTGCACGACTCTCACCCCGTCGGCGAAACCGGCGAACTTCATACTCCTCTTTCTCGCCTATCTCATACTGGTAGCTCTCCGAGTACTCAACAGTCTCGTTATTCTCGGCAAAGCCTGCGACCTTATATCGTCGCACGCCAACAAAACCGACGACGACGCGTCGACGAGAAAATCGTCTCGCGACTTCACCGGAAACGGCATGGACTCGAACGATCCCAATCTATCGATGGCGATACTGTCGAACAGCGCAGTCAGCCTCAACAACGTTTGCCTCAACGACACATTCGTCAAATCCGAAAAATCATGCAAAAGCGAAAAGCATAAATTGAACGTCGACGATTGCACGTCGTTCTCGAAACACGTTTCGAGGGCCGAGAGCGAGCCTCTGTTACCTCAATGACGAATACACAATTGTCCTGCGTAATCGAATTTCGAATCATTATAGATTTTGTATTTATGAAAAAACAAACAAAACAAAAACGAAAAATGTACATAAATGACACTGTATATACATGTCATAGCGATTAAGTAAATAAGTCTTGAATACTGGGATTTACGGCTACGGTATCGATCTATCGTTGTTATTATTATTATTACGACAGTTGCTGCAATACGGAAATGGAAAGTGGTCGGCTCGGTGAACGGGGCCGCGCGGGTGCTCCGGGCGATGCTTGCGTTCCTCGGCGTTCTGAAATGAATAAAAAGAGAAAAACAAAAAGCAGAGCACATCGGTACGATAAGTGGGGGGGAGTCGAGTTCCTCGGTGGTTGGGAGACGAGAGAGAGGGAGGAGTCTGTGTTTGGCGCGTCGGTGACTTCACAATTCGCTCAAGGGGACACTGAAGGACAACATGGCCGCCCGTTCGTTCGGGGGTATCGGGTGGAGATTTGAATTTCGGTATTTTGCAATCGCGGTGTGAACAACATTTTCACCGCAATCACGGTACGTTAAATTTTTCTTTCGCGCGCCTCGTCGATCCATCAAAGTTCGTCGATTTCGTCGCAACGCTATCGAGAGGCTTTTCGAAAGTGGCGCGCCAAATAACCCTTTTTTCCCACTGAACCTTCGGGAAGCAGCTGTCACTTTTACTCGATAACTTATTGAGTAACAGACAACAGCTGTTTCATGTTTCGTTTAACATCGGGGTTAAGTCGCGACGATTTTTGTAGAGCTCGTCGATTACCCCATAAATGACAAGTGTTTTTCTCGTCGCATAAGTACGCACACTTTTCACCTTGCGAAAGTGAACGTGCATTGTACATTAGAGCGAATGAAAATACACACATACACACATGCGCGCGCGCGCGTTCTCTCAGCTGTCAAAGAGTCACGTGATCTTCGAAGCACACCGACACAAACCCTCGTACACCTATGTTTACATTTCGCGAAATGATTGTACACTTACGAAGACGCGACGAATGAACGTTGAGGGAACGCCGCGCGATCTGATGTAACCTTCGTCAGTGTTTGATCTTCCCTCGATGGATCGGCATTTGGAAAGAGCCGCACTTTCCAATTTGTCGTCTATGTCGCCGAGAGTTATTGCATTTTCGGTTAATCGCAGATATGGAGTCGTTCCTGGGACTGTTCGAGCCCGGAGAAGGGCGCAAGAAACAAGACGAGGAATGGGATAGCTATCCGAACAAGGAACTGTCCGATCAGGACAGCTCGGGAATTGACGAGGACAACGAGGATTTTCTCCCGCCGGAGCCCGAACAGGGAAACATAGAGTACAAACTTAAGCTCGTTAATCCATCCAGTCAAAGATTCGAGCATCTCGTCACGCAAATGAAATGGAGACTCCGGGAAGGACACGGAGAGGCTATCTACCAAATTGGTAAATTGCATCGTCGGTTGCACCTGGCGATCTCATATTTTTTCTTCATCTTTCAGTTCTGTTGCAAAGTTATTGTTATTTGTATTTGTATTTGGACATCATTTTGACTACAGCGCAAAGCCCTGTATCTAAACGTTTTTTTACCAAGTGCGGAGCAAACACACTTTTTTGGGATACGCGCAGGTAGAATGTAAAAATAAATATACATGTAAAAGCAAAAAGTAAAAAGTAAAAAAAAGAAGCAAACGCAAGAGAATATGCGAAGGTAAATGACAGCTTGGAGAGAGTTGGATTGATTTATTTATTTATTTATCTATTTATTTATTTACTTATTTATTTGTATATTTAGTTAAACAGATTTTCTCCCAAACTCCAATGAGACACACTAAACTTTTAGAGAAATCACCTCACTACCAATCGAGTGGTGTTGCGAATAGGGTTTTGCTTGTCCGGTACTGGTCTACGCCGACACACTTGTTGCTCGAGTTTTACTTCATGAATAATTATTTTCTTCAAGAGATTTCATTCCATTTTTCCCATAGAATGTCTTATTGTCTGAACGTTACTTTGCAGCCTTACATATAAATTTCTTTAGACAATTATTCTCATTAGTGTTATTGACAATTTCTTTGCTTTCTGCAGTTTGGAATATTCTGAATCAATGAAACCAAATATTTTTATCTGTGCATACGTTGTAATAGGGCTTGTCCCATGAATAAATAAATAAATAAATAAATAAATAAATAAATATATTTATTTATTTTATTTATTATAAGGGAAACACTCTTTTCCAAAAATAATTGTAAACGAAAAAGAAAATAACTAAAGAGCAATAAAAATCTATACAAATTACACAATTTTTGAAAATGCCATACATTTTTCATACTCTATTGAGTTATTTATTTTTTATTTTTACAAAATTGTTTTACCGTTCTATTTACGATCCTTTTGAGTCCTGCAAGTTATTTAATGAAAATGAATTTTTGCAGGTGTAGAGGACAACGGACGACTGGCGGGTCTGTCGCGAGAAGAGATGAAAGCGTCGCTTAAAACGCTGAGGGACATGGCATCGAGACTGGGAGCGACGACGAGCGTGCTTCGCGAACGACTCGCGAATTCGAAGGGAAAGAAGAAGGTCGGTAACGATAACGCGGATGCCGAGAGACGGGTGGCCGAGGTTCTAGTGAGAAAATTGAGAAAAGACGACAGGGAGGATCAGGAGAGCGTCATAGACTTGAGGCTGGCCGTTATCGGTGGACAGGATGCGGGAAAGTCGACCCTCCTAGGTGAGAGGATTATAGCGGTCACCGTTCTAACGTAGTTCGAAGCCGCGCGACATTGCGATTTCGTAGTCGAAACAGGCCTTTCCTAACTCGGCGTGGATATGTGCGCAGGAGTGCTGACGCAGGGCGAGCTGGACAACGGACGGGGGAGAGCGAGACTCAACATGCTCCGTCATCTTCACGAGATCAGAACCGGACGAACGTCTTCCATATCCCACGAGATAATTGGTTTCGACAACGACGGTCACGTATTGAATTACGCGGAGATGACGACGGCCGAAGAAATCTGCGAACACGCTGCCAAAGTTGTCACGTTCATAGATCTTGCGGGACACCGAAAATATCTGAGAACGACGCTGCTGGGATTGACGGGTATGAAAGAGCTAGAATCGTAAAATTTACCAATAATTGTTCATGGTGGCCGCGGTCAGGGAAAACCGGAAAAAGTCAAGGAATTTCAAAATCGGTCAAGGAAAAATTTAATTCTCACCGAACTTTGTATAAATAAATAAGAAATACATAACAGGGAGTCTTAAAAAAATAAAACATTTCGAAAAAAAAGAATAGAATTAAACATTAATACAATAATTAGGCATTTTTATTTGCATCCTTAATTTCTTTTATTAGAAATCGTTGGAAGTTTGGCTAGGGAACATTTTTAATTGGTCAGTGAAAAGTCAGGGAATTTTTTTGCGGGGAAAAAACGGTCACCATGTTGTTGCGTTCGGTAAATTTATTCTAATCTCTTGAGAAGGTGTTGTGGAAAAAACATTGGACTCAGTTTATGGTCTAGAATCGTTATTTCTACGCCCATGCCATTCACATAATTTTTCCGACAAAGTCACGAAGTGTGTATAGAAAGGCACTTTATTACACTTGGTGCAAAAATTGCTGTTTTGTTTTAATGGCAGTGAAATATGAATGTTGCTTCAACTTCACAGGATATTCGCCCCATCACGTGATGCTCGTCGTCGCGCCGCCTCTTAACGAGGCTGCTCAGGAACACATGGCCCTGTGTTTAGCTCTGAGGCTACCGTTCTTCGTCGTCGTGACGAAGACCGATCTGGGACTGTGCGAACCCAGTCAAACTCTCGCACAATTGGAGAGCGCGGTGCGCGCCAAGGGTTGCTTCAAAAAGCTCGTCATGGGCGGCAACAACAATAAATTAGGTCAGGACTACGAGGCCAGTGTTATACCGGTGTTCAGCGTCAGCTCGGTAACCGGCGACGGATTGGAGGAGCTCACGAGCTTCATCAGAGACTTGTCGTCCTCGGAGTCTTCGCCTTCCGATTCCGAACCGGGATCTTGCCTATTTCAGATCGACGAGACGTTCAGGTATCGCAGTCGCGCTCCATATCGAACCTAATATCGCAAAAATCTATTAAGGTAGTACTAGCACAATGACTGACGCCGCCTAAGTTCGAGAAAAAAAAAGACAAAGATTACAAACACTTCGCGATAAGAAAAAAAATCTGAAAAAATGCTAGCATATAAAAGGTGCTGAAACGATTGTTTATGCGTAATAATAATTTCTGAATGTTCATAACAAATTACTGAAAAAAAAATAATTGTGAAACAAATTACCCGGCAACCAAATTTTTTTTATTACGAAAATCATTTGTTAATTTTTTCTGAATACGTATGAATTTTTTCAGAATTTTCTCTAATACTTGAAAATTACGATTTTAAACAAATTTTAACATAAAGGAAACGACTAACATTTTGGGATCATTATGATGAACGAACAATCTTATCAGCATCTTCCATATGCTTGATTTTTTTCAGATTTTTATCCGATCGAGAAGTGTTTGTAATTCTCTTTTATTCCTCTCAAA
>JAPYZC010003119.1:0-12795 GCA_030522665.1 Ichneumoninae sp. A BG-2022a | reverse complement strand
CGAATCTACCACTTATTTGATTCATAGATGAATATTTAATACAAAAAATTGCGCCTAAAATAAAATACTAATTTTTTGTGAAATTGAAAATATAAATACAGAGTTTTAGAAAAAGATTTTTAAACCATTAATTCAATTATCCAATATTCGCCGTTTTGTGGCCATGTCTAATCTATTTTTCCCCGCTAATGACGAATCTCCACATTATTTTCTTCCTAGGGCGACATAAGATGCATAAACTCGCGGCGAACATATGAAAACATTTTTTCAAAAAATTAAAAAATGTCAAAAACCCATAAAATTTAAACGGTTAGATAATTTTTTAGTCAACGAGATTATTTGTTTATGACCTCAATGCGACCTATACGTTTAGAAAGGATCGCGTTAGTCAAAAGTTCGAATTGACCAATGATCGAACGTTCAAAACCTGGGTTCAATACGATCGAGCGCTTGAAGGGAACAAGCGCTCGAACTGCTCGAGCCGTTCGAGTTTTCAAGCTTTTCGAGCGCTTGTTACTGCGCTTGAACTTGCTCGAGCTATTGAGGCGACGCTTGTACTCGCTCGAGCATGCTTATGCACATCCCTATTTTAAAGTGCATCGGTCAGGATTTACTTTTTTTTAATACCCATATGCGAATCAGGGTATACTGCCAGAGTTACCAACACGGTCCAGTACTAAAACGACGTTGGCTAACAAGCGTTGTTGAGTGGTACCGTTACCGCACTGACTAACCAATGGTTTCACACGGGCACAGCTCTGGCGGCCAGTACTTGCGGCATAACAAAAATAGTACTTAGCCCACAGTCGTATGAGTATCGGTCATAGACTAAGCCGAGACTCGTATTAGAATTGTCGAAAAAAATGTCGTCAGTACCAGTCCCACATATGGAAGAGTATTGGCGTTACACTGCAACGACACTAAAGATTCGTATTGGCTGAAGAATATGACCGACGCACGGCTGACAGTCGTCTGAGTAGAGAGCACGTCCTGTGATGATACTTTTGTGATGTTATTGGTGAACAAAGTAGACGTTCGGTCACCACGACGAATGACTTTGAGCCAGTACCCGCTAGCGATGTTCACCCAATGTTCAACACAAAATATCGGTAAACATCGAAATTTCGTTTCAATTTGCACGATGAATGCTTTTTTTATTATTTCAAATTCCTGTATTATAGTTTTTAACAGTACTATAGTGCTGAGAGCCTAGATTTCGCCAACATCATTAATTAAAGTGTGAATAAAAAATGAAATAATAAAAATGATCTAATTTATAGCAATTGGTAAGTTACTATTTTTTCATATTTGTTCCATTTTTCTACGGTATACCCTTCTGGGTTTGTACGGAACCCCATCCCGATTCCCCCTAGCACTCCCTACCGGCACTCAGCTAAGCTACCTAACTTCCAGTGCGTCCCTAGCCGACTTAGCTACACTGTACCGCATTTGTCGGGGACACAGGGAAACTACGGAAAATCCTTGCCGATACAGACGGCCATATTCTATTGATCCTTCGATATTTTTGCACTTTGAGTTAAGTGCAGAAACACCAAAGTTTCAGAAGAAAGCGCTTTCCGCTCAACGGTCGATAGCGCCACCTAGCGCACGGCTAAGCGGTCACCCATCCAAGCACTGACCGCGAACGATCTTGCTTGACTTGGGAGACCACCAGAGCCGTGCGCCAACCGTGCATCCACCGCTGTTGGTTAATTGGTAAGTTAATATTATATAGACGTAAAATAGATATAGAAGTAAAATTCTTCAAGATGAGCATAGCCGAGAGTGTAAGAGCGACGACTAGTAGTCTTGGGATCACGGGTTCGAGTCCCCATTACCGACAAAAAAATGTATTCGAATGATTCCAATTTGTGAAGATAAAAAGTAATTTTTTAATGGCAAAAAAATTATTTAGGAGTCACGCAGATTGATAAACATATTTTTTATTGATTATTAATCGCTTATTGATTATTTTATCGATTATTAAGCGACATCGCTAGCCAACATTGGGTCAACGTCGTTTGATAACGTTAGACTGATTCTGGCGATTGAACTATGGACCAATATGATCATTCCAAAGTCGGCCCAGCATTAAGGCAGGGACGTTTGTCTACCTGCTCAGAACTGACCGCTAGTCCCGGCAATGTTGGCAACAGTACTGCGCAAAGACATAGCCAATTTGTAATTCGCTCATGGGACAGGGCGGCTGGGCGTACATCACTAGCGAGAAAAGTTCGCAGGCTATCGAGCCTTCCTGATAGCCACGTAATTTTTGTAACGCATTTGACCACTTCACGAGAGCGCTGGAATGACGTAAGTCATTCGTACGACGCTCTTCCCTTCCCTTCGTTGCCGCCGACCTATCGTTGGACTGTCGACAGCGGAAAGGGTTCCTCGCTCCGTGGATCCGAACTTCGGACTCGCATCGTAGCACAACGGACGATAATATAAATAGCCTCGGTTGTTGGGTATCGTTTTCTTTACGGGAAATTCACGCCACGCCTGTTCGGCGTAGCGTAGGCCTTGTGCCGAAAATATTCGCGATCGCCCAGCACGGTCATATTTAAAGATACATTCATATATAGCGCGTATTCCATCGGACAAGAAATAGTCCGCTCGTTTATTGCTTGACGCGAGCCAAATACATACATATAGATTGTAACGTGTCGTTTTTAACGCAAGTTGCAATTGCCCTTCCTTCAACGTGGCGATAGTCGTCCAGCCTACAAACAGGGCGGTTGGCGAGCATTTTTAGGGTGTTTAACCAAATTAGTAGGCAAAACAGCAATTGTGAAACCGATTAGTCGAATCGACTGGACGAACTAAGATAATAGAGAATTGTCATTAATTCGTTTTTGAATCTTTCGTTGAGCACCCATCGTAAATGCGCACACTCGGAATGGAAATCATAAAGCGAGGGGTTTAAACCCCCGCCCTGGAAAACAGCGTTGCTCAATCCCATCTTCGAGGAGAGACTGAACGGCGTACAATATTGCAGAAGTAGATGCTATCCTGCACTCGGTTTCATCACCAAGCTACGAGCGGAAGAATCATCGAGAGATCCGCAACATCGCTACGGGCTGAC
Source organism: Ichneumoninae sp. A BG-2022a (assembly GCA_030522665.1). Classification (NCBI taxonomy): domain Eukaryota; kingdom Metazoa; phylum Arthropoda; class Insecta; order Hymenoptera; family Ichneumonidae; species Ichneumoninae sp. A BG-2022a. The sequence continues at coordinate 9,710 of JAPYZC010003119.1, read as the reverse complement.
CTCGTCCTCGGCGTGGGAATCGTCGATAAAGTCACTCGTGCTGAGAGATTTTTATCGTGCGGGGCAGCGATGATCGGCTGCCCTCCCAAATCGATGTTCACGACAATGATCTACAAGGCGCGCGTGTGGACTTAGCCGCGCGTCCCACTCCTCGATTTTCAGCAAGGGCCTGCGAGACGAAAAAATCATTATTTGTCGGTTGGACGCCGCAGCGTATAGATCAATTTGGTCAAATCGTATAAGCGTGCTGGGTGCAATATCGGAAGGAAGAGCGACCCCAGTGAATTCGTCTTCGCTTCGCCACGGCTTAGTTTCCCGGTGGGTGGAATTTCTCTACTTGAGAGTCCAAGAGGTGCTACGCTTGAAGATAGTAGTTTCCGCGTAGTAGATTTGTTCTGAGAGATGCGAAAAAACACAGTAAATCAGCCTTCCCCTCGGCGAAAGAACGTTGTTGGAGTTTCCTTTCGGAGCAGGACGGCATGGACGAACAATAAAACGGAGCCGATGTAAAGCAAACGTAAGAGTATTTTATTTAGACAGGTAAAAGTAGAAAGAACGTGTTATCTCAGACATCGGAAACGGAAGTGATGAGTCAACGCGTAAGGCGCGGTCGTGGAAGACAAAAACAGGCTTGAACTGCTACAGTCAGGAGGACTACTCTGTCGGCTGTCAGGCACATCTCCTTTCGCTTACAATACTCCCACTTTGGGCTAATATGTCGCTCGCGTTTTTCTCGTCGATTACATTGATTTTGTCACGAAGATATTCGAATCTTGACTTGCTCAACGGTTTTGTGAACAAGTCAGCCAGTTGCTCGTTTATGTTAACATATTCTATCTCAAAGTCCTTTTGCTCGTAATGAGCTGTAACAAAATGGTAACGCACTACAATGTGCTTCGAGTTTTGAGTGATTTGCGGATTTTTAATTGACTTTATAACGCTTTGGTTGTCAATATGCAGGACAGGAACTTTAGTTTCAGAGTTGACTAGTTTTCCGTTAACCTATCTAATCAGACTAATTCTTTGCAAGTCTGTACTCAGACTCCATGGCGCCACAGATTTCTGCTTCAAGGAACCCCAAACTACAGGTGCCTCCGCGATTTTTATAACGAAACAGCTCGTCGATTTGCGCGTACGTTTGTCTCTGGCAAAGTCTTCGTCACTGAAGGCGTCTATTCCGAGATCTTTTCGCGTAGTTGGAAAGAAAATTCCGGGGATCACCGAACCCTTAATATATATTAAGATTCTTTTCACAGCGTTCCAATGAATCTTCTGTGGATTTTCCGCGTATTGGCTTATAGTGTTGACGGCGAAGGCTATATCCGGCCTCGACACTGTCGCCAGGAACAGTAGACTCCCTATGGCTTCCTTGTACGGCACGTGAATGACCTCATCACCGTGGCTCGGATCCTGGAGTCTTAGGTCCGTATACTGATCCGCCGGGATAGATACAGCATTAGCCTGCATCGCTCATGCGGAAGCGCTCGAGTACCTTCCTTGCGACTCCTCATTGGCGAACATCGAACCGTCTGGGTAACGCTGGATCTCCATTCCCAGGAAAAGGCCCAACTGCGAGACAGTAATTTCCAGCACAGTGGACAAATGCTCCAAAAGTTCGGTTATTTTTCTTTCATTTGTTGAAGCAATCAACCCATCGTCTGTATAAATTGCAAGAATCAGAGTTTCTTGCCCATCGTGTGATACAAAAACACGGATATTCAGAAGTCGCAAATAAATTAAATTGGTCTAAAAATACTACGAATTTTTAATTCCACCATCTTGCCGCTTGTTTCAGCCCGTACAGAACTCCTCTGAGTTTACACACTCGTGCGGTGCTATCCTCGGGGCCCTTCGGGAGGGCCATAAACACTTCTTCCGTAAGCTCGCCGTGTAGAAAGGCGGTTTTTACACCAAATTGTGTAAGGTGCATTCTTGATACTGCCGCGACAGCGAGAATTGCTCGAATTGATCCGAACTTGACGACCGGGCTAAACATTTCTCCGTCTGCGAGAAGCCCTTAACGACCAGCCTGGTCGTGAAGGGGCTGGCTGGGGGGGGGGGGGGTCTGGCTCTTGGCGATCGCCGATTCCGGGTTCACGGCGGAATACCCAACGATTCGGCAGGATTTTTGCTTTGGGAGGCGGTTGTACGAGCTACCATGTATCGTTTTCGTACAGCGATTCCAACTCGCTGGCCATCGCTTCCTTCCAGGCGTCTCGTTCTATGCTTTGGAGCGCTTCTTCGTAGGCTGCCGGATCGTGCACCTCCGCGACAAAGATATTTTCGAGATCGAAAAAATAATCGCCGAACTTTGCCGGAGGGCGTAGACCTGCTCGATTGCGCAGCTGTCGCTCCACGTTCGGAGCTTGCGCAATCGCCTGATCTCTTTCTTCTGCGTCGACAACGGTTTCTGTGTTCTTCATCTCGGTCCTCTTCTTCGTCGGGATTTCTCTATTCATCGTCGTGATCCTCTTCTTCGTCGCGATCCTCTTCCTCGTTGGGATCCTCTTCTTCGTCGGCCTCTACGTCGCTCGTACGCTGTTGCGCTTGAATTGTTGCGAATTTTTCTTCGTTATTCTCGTTTGCTGTTTCCGGCAGAAACTTGACATCCCGGGGCGTCTTGATCTTGGTTTCGTCGCGAAACCAAATTCTAGATCCTTTTGTATTTTCGTCATATCCGAAAAAACCCTTTTTCGCTTTTGTGTCCCACTTTTGGCGCCGTTACTTCGGGATGTGCGTCCAAACTTCCGTACCAAAGACTTGGTAGTCCATTCTTTTGGCCGCTTCTCCGAACCATCGATCGTGCGAGTTTTTTCTGGCTGCCTGAATGTCGGAGCGGTTCTCCCGCTCAATTGTTCCGTTTTGGTCAGGAGTGTAGGTGGTGCTTGTCTCGTGCTTGATGCCGTTTTCCCGCATCAGCCGAAGCATCGCATCGTTAACAAACTCCGTGGCGTTGTCCGTTCTCAAGGTTTTGATTTTCCTGCCGAGGTGAGTGTCAAGCCTCTTTATTCATTCCTTCGAAATATGTCTTGACTTCAGATTTGTTGTTTAGAACAAACACAAATTTATAGTGAGAGTAATCGTCCTTGAAAAGTAAAAAATACCTGGATTTCCCAATGGATAAATTCTCCATGGGACCACAAAGGTCGGCGTGCAAAAGCTCACCTGGCTGTTTCGATTGAGATTTACTCTGTGCGAAGGGTTTTCGACTCATTTTGCCTTGGACGCATCCATTGCAGTTCCAATTGTCCACGGCTTTCGTTTTTACGTTCTAGTCGCGGAGCACGTTGCGCACATACGGGATTTTTTCGTGCGTCAGCCGCTCGTGCTAGGTCCTTAACGAGTCGCTCTCAGCAACGTCTGCTCGTTCTTCCTGCGAGCTGCTGTCGTTTATCTTGAACCGCATTTTATACAGGTCCTCGTGGCGATCTCCCACTGCCACAGTGTTCGGTCCATTCTTCAATCGACACTGCTGATTGTCGGACTCGAGTGCCAGACCTGTATCGAATGCTGAGGACATACCCGAGCAGAAATTACCGTCAGGCTGATGTCAGGTCCCTATCAGGCACGGCCTGACTCCTCATCAGGTCCTGATAAGGCACCTTTATCAGGCCCGGATCAGATATGTAACGCCATGGCCCTGTAAGGTCCTGAACAGGCGACCTGATAGGGCCCTGCTGTTCCACCTGACGTAGCCCTGATATCGGCAGCCCTGCTGCTTCCTCAGTGCAGCCTGATAGGACCCCGCTGTCCAGCCTCATAGGGCCCTGCTGTCCAACCGCAGGTGACCCTGATGATATTCCACAACCTTCCTTCCCGAATTCTATGGACCAGCTTCCCGAGTAGACATTTTCGAGCGTCCGAGTAGAAATTTTCGAGCGTTAAATTGGGTCCTTATACGGTCCTGATAAGGCCTGACAAGGGCCCGATAAGGCCTTATCGGGACCCTATCAGGGCCCGATGCAACCCTCGAAAATTTCTACTCGGGTTACTGTCCCTTCAAATCTAACCGCCATTAGGTAATATAATAAAAATTTACAGAATATTACACTTGTATGAATGTCAATTATTATTTTTTATACTATATCTCGTATGGCATAGTCATGTATAATAATCGTATAATAGTCATCTATAATAATAATAGTGTGTTTAATAATAATAATACACTTGGTATGAACTTCAATTACTATTTTTGATATTATATATCGTATGGCAGTCATATCTATAATAAGAATAGTGTGTCTAATAATAATAATGTTATAACTACTAATAATGCGTCGATAATATTTTTACATTTCTGTTTTCTTTGACTTTACTCCTGCATCGGCTTGCGAACCTTTCGTATGCCCTCCCAGTCTTTAGCATTATTAATAACGCTCCCCATTGCCCAGTGAATAGAATCCACCTTTACAGGTGAGCCGTTAGTACGTTTTTATACTCGCGAAGTAACACATCTGAAATTATACAATTACAAATTTTGAATGGTCTTTCTTTTTTTAAGTACCACAAGTCGGGATGTAGGATTATTTTTACCTTTCATACACTCGCCGAAATTTGTCGCACTCAAGGCCTTTTTATCCCCAGACGGTTTTTTAGCGGTGTAAGATCGTACTACGTTACGAGACATGAATTTTTTCATGACATCCTTAACCGACTTCATGACGGGATCTCTATCGTTAACCAGGGTCTACATAATCGTCATCTACAATAAAAAGGAGAAAATTTATAGTATAATATATTTTTATGTAGATTGATAACATTATTTTTAGCAATTGAGGAATAATTAAAGGTCTTGAAGGCTTTTGAAGGTTTATAAGCTTTCGTGAGTTTTTATAATCAGAAAACTTACCACTTCATCATGGAAGCTCTTGTCGTGCTTTAGTTTTTCATCGAAAGCTTCGAAGGTTGCGACAGTTTGAAACGGTAACTTTGCCCATCCTTGTTCAGCAATAAATGCTTGCAGCTCGCTCGATTGCGAAGGCTTCGTATTAGAATTCCCAGACATGATGTTTTCATCTTGTTGAATTTTGATATCGGCGACAAGCCCAAATATACGAGCAATCTGAGCTGACAGCTTCCGATAGCAAGCCATAATAAGCTCCTTGGTATCGATATTGTCTGAAAAAGCAAATATACATAAATATTCGAGCTTGTAAACAATATATTCAGGAAATACAGAACAAATATAATTCTTAAAACGTACTGTTGACATCATCTGTTCCAATTTGTGTTGAATTCCTTGGGATTAACGGCAATTGTCGGTTATCAGCAATTGACGAAGTTGACATTTCATCGGGACTCGTTCTACTTGAAGATCCAGAAGGGTTTTTCCCGGCCCAATCAGTCGTAATGTTCGGCAATTTTTCTGAGGCTGTGTTGCGACTGTTATCGGAGACCTTGCGACTTCCACCTGAATCACTTGATGCATCGACAGCTTGACGAAATTGTTCCCTTCGGCGTTGAATCTGTTCATCGCGTCCGAATATGGAATCGTCTGAAAAAAGAAACATAAATCTTCGACCTTATAAAGAATATATTAAAAAAATATGTATATAAAATATATATGTATATATTGAAAAAATACAGAACAAATATAATTTATGAAACGTACTATTGTTGACATCATCTGTTACAACTTGAGTTGAATCCTTCGCGATCGATGATTGTTGTCGATTACCATCGATCGACGCAGTCGACGTTTTATCGGGCCTCGTTCTATTTTGTGAGGATCCAGAATGTTTCTGCCCGTATCTGACAGTCCTTTTATTCGACAATTTTTTCGAGGTTATGTCTTCAGTATCGGATTGGAATTCCAGTTGTCGTGACACTTTTTTTTGCTTCGTACTCGATTTACGGTGTGTATTCAACGGAGCAATACGTTTAGCCGTGCTGCGACTGCTTTCGGAGGTCTTGGAACTTCCATCCGAATCACTAAATGTATCGAAAGCTCGCGCAGGTCGTTCACTTCGGCGTTGAATCTGTCCATCGCGTCCGGATACGGAATCGGCTGAAATATTTTTAGATACGATGTTCAAACTATAAACGAATCTGCTTTCGATGCTAAACTTAAATACAACTAGGAAATAATTACTCGCCGAATATTTATTTCGAGTGAATATACTATACTCTTACATTGTAGCAAAGAGCAAAACAAATCGGGGAGACATTGTAGGGGAGAGCGCGGCAAAATGAGACAGTTATAGGCAAATTTACATTGTAGGGGAGAGTGAGGCGAAGCGGGACGTTTGGGCAAACCGAAGTTTTCCAATTACACTGTTAAAAATAATTGCAAATTGAATGTACTGGATTGGAAGTTTTTATGCAAAAATGTGTATCCTAAATTTAATGGAAAATTATGAAGAAAAGTTAATGTACTTTTGCACTGATATTAAAGCCAATTATTGGAATTAAACTTCTTCTATAGTAATTTAAAAGTGCATTATTAAAAGTAAAATATTTAAAAAGTTTGTAAAATACTGTACATTCATTTTTCATTATAATGGTACATGAAATTTAATACACCAGTTTGTGCATAAAAACGTCCAGTACCCACACATTAAATTGCATACAATTTTGTTTAGTGTTATCGGAAAGTTTCGTTTTGCCCAAAATTAACTCTTAAAAATAATTGCACATTTTATGTACCAGATTGAGAGTTTTTATGCAAAAACTTGTACATTAAATTGAATGGAAAATCCTGATGTATCAATGTATCGAAGCAACTCACATTTACTGAGCCCGTCGTCTCTCGAACTCCTTAGCGATTTGTTTAAATCGATAGACGATGGGAGTCGCAGCGGCTGATGAAGTGGACCTTTAATGTATGTTTTTTTCTGCTCTAGTTCTTTCATCGGTCCATGATCCTCGTTGTCGGTGGAGAACGCGTACGGGGCAGTTTCTAAGCGTCTTATTTTTTCTTCTGCGTCTTCGTACGTGTCTGAAAATTAATAATATTTGTCAGTAGTAGAAACTGAAAACATATCAATCAGAAAAACAATAATAAATCAGAAAGAAATAATCTACATACCTGCGTAGCCTTTTATAGCCACTGTAAAGATTGGCCACGATTTCAGTGGCGAGAGTCTCTGACGTACCCGATTGGTCAATGTTTTCAAACTTTCCTTCGATGCATCGGGTATGAATGGGGTTTCAAGTTCGCCAAGTTCCTCGTTGAACTTTATCCAGTCTGTGGGTACAATATCGATACTTTTCTTGTCTCCACATTCGTTGACGAACTCGAAAAGCTTAAACTCGTAACGTCGACTCATCTTGAATGTTGAACTGCGGAACCATGAGTCCTCCCAAGCTTCATCGACACATAAAAAAAACCAAGCAAGTTTTTACATAAATAAATAAATATATGTATGTAGGATACTGAGAGCGGCAAACGTCGAGCATCGAAGCCCGAGCGATCGCGCGACCGAAACGTTGTTTACATGCCCGGTCGAGCGGAACTATATAGCGCGAATATTCCCGAAAAGTCGAGAACCGTCTCCAAAATTCGCGTTGAGTGGAATGAGAACGAGAGAACGAGGGTCGAGCCGAACGGTAGAGAGTTGCGTACGAGACGCGCGAGAGAGCGGATGTCTTGCGAGCGGTCATTCTCTGTACACGACGATTGTCATTCTCTGTAAATATTAAATATACGCAAGTTTCCGAACCATTACCACTTGTCTCCACTGTATTCCATTAAATCGTAAAGGGAGTATTAAACCTTATTATCCTACATGTATATAATATTTACTTATTCATAATATTTACTAATATTCGTGGCTCATATACACCAGTATATAAACAAGGTTTATCACTTTTAGGTTAGAAATAGAATGCGACATTCGCACTTCGTGCTTCACATCAAAACTTAAACTTACTTATAAATAACTAAGTAACGAAATAAATGAATAAGAATACATTTTACGAATGTCAAAAGTTTTGATGTGAAGCACTAAGCGCGAATATCGCATTCCATTTCTAACCGTAAAGTGATAAACCTTGTTTATCACTGGTGCATATGAGCCACGAATATTAGCAAATATTATGAATAAGTGAATGTTAGTGCATATTATGACAGTACATACCATTAAAATTATAGTGAATTGTCTTCAACTGAAGAACGGGCACGTACTTTTATCACTCGCGTACTTTTCTCTGATGTTTACGCGTGGCGGTGCGGCAACAGACTGAGAAGTCGCGCGACCCCTCCCCTACGACGGCGGTAGAACATGCCCGGTGTTGCGAAAGTAGCATTCTGCGTTCTTATAGTTTTCCGTTTCTACATGTGGAGAAGAGGCATCGTGCACGCTTTTTCATGTCCATCGATGTTCGTAATTAACGTCACCATTTTTGAGACCACGGCTTTCAGTGGATGAGTCACCAGTGTGCTGTCCCTTTCTATAACTCGCCACATTTTTAATGTCGATGAATCGCACGGGTACGTGAATAGCGATTTCTCTATCTTGAGAATTTTTCCGCTCACGTACATTGAATCACCGTCGCCTGGAATCTCGATGTTTTAGATTTTCATGATGCTACCGTTTCGTAATAGCACGGTATTATTTGGAGATGTTGTAGTGACAGTGGTTTTATTATACTGTAATTTTTTTATCCCTGTCACACCCGTACCGTCTTGACTTTTTTTCGACAATATTTCAACACTTTGCGGAACAACGGCGGGTTCTCGGTCAATGAAAAACTCTTCGTGGAGACGGCGACATAATTGAGCGAGCGGTCGATTTCCATTGCGTAGTACGCGTTTCATTTTTCCCAGTGCGTTCTCAAACGGGAAAGCTGTTATTTCGCTTAGCGAACAATGCATATTTTTAGCGTCATCTGCTAAATGGACTAGACTGTGTACATTCAATACTCGAAATTTCCCTCCATACAGTTGCCGTGATGCGGCAACGAATGAAGTTAGAAAGAACTTCGCATGTTCATTGTACTTGAGGGCCAAGTCTTTCGGCCACAATATTCGGCAGGCTGCACGTAGTAGCAAAAAGTGATTGTACATATCGTCCGACAAGCATTTTTTGAGACAATTGGACCAGCGTATAATAAAAAGAAACGAACTCGGTGGTTTTCCATTTTGCTACGTCAGAGATAGATCGCGTTGTTCGCTGGAAGTCCACTGGAACTTGATTGCGTAAACTCATCAAAGTTTAGGTAAGCAAAGATTTACCTGCGTTACTGAGTTTTTTAGCAGACTTAGGGCTGAGCCAAACATCGATTAGCAGTTTCTTCATTATACCGAGACAGCACAAATGCATAAAATCGAGGACGAATGCTGTTATCATGTCAAGTCCTGGCAATTGTAAGAGTGGCGAAAGTCCGGTATGATGCAACGGATCCTCTTGACCGCGAAATGACTGATCATTGCGTTCATCTTCGTTACTAGATGGGTACACCGTACGACGGTCAACTCGCTCGCCATTAATAGTACAGCGTTCGCAAGCACGGTACACACCATGATTTTTAATACATTTCATTACAGAGCGCGCTGGTCGGTCGCATTTACATGAGGCATTCCATCCGGTTTCGAACGGTCAAAAAGTTGTCCACGCCCAAAAAAATTTTAATTTTGTCAAATTATGTAATTATAGAAAAAGGATTTATGTACATTTTTTCAGAATTTTTGGATTGCATTGTTTTGAGTTTTTCGAAAATTCAAAATTTTCTAAAGATCGTTATATCTTGAAAGGATTCAATTACACAGA
>JAPYZC010003118.1:0-12797 GCA_030522665.1 Ichneumoninae sp. A BG-2022a | reverse complement strand
TCGTAAATAATAATTCTATGCAACAATGCAATTCACTAAAAAAAATGCTGCGTCCCATCTTTAATTCGCCAAGGTCACTTCCGGTCTCCTTTCATAATCCCGATCATATTTCCGTATTTTATTGGTATAAACGGTTAAGGACAAAAAGTGTATATTAGCGGGTACGTGTGTGGTGTGAACAATCGTGAATAACAATGGTATGCAACGATTCACTGACAAAATGCCCCATCTTTAATACTCCGAGGTCACTTCCGATCGTCTTTCACAATCCCGACCACACTTCCGGTACGTGATCCATCGCCGGAGATAGATTTTCTTACCCGGGTGAGCGAAAGCTCATTTTTTCCCTCAACGAAATATTGACTTTACACTGTTAAAAATGGTTTCACGATGTTTACCTTGAATTTTACCTAACTTTGTCGACAGACATCCACCAGACGTCCCGCTTAATCCCACGATTAAATGACTACGACAAAGCTCAACGCAGACCAGTCGACTCGATCGCAATTTGTCTCGAGCGTCTTGCAATCAAAATATTGCTCGACGTTTCTCGTGTAAACAATCGAGACGCTCAGGGCGTTCCATGCACGGTGTAGAATCAAGGTCGAGAGCAACCGGCAGTTCCCGAATTCTAGCAAGCGCATTGATTTTACATTGACCTATATCGAGAATTCGCGATAAAAGTGGATCTCGTTGGAAAATTGGGGCAGAGCCTCGCGGCCGGGTCAAGGTTTCCGGCCCTGCACACCGCCGTCGCTGCCGCGCACATCAGCTGAGTCCCATCGGAGTCCCCCCACCGTTTTTTTCTAGGTTATGCTGTAAACTGTCGACGTGTGTGTGTGTGTGTGTCTCGAATAATCATATTTTCTTCTTCATCCCCAATTTTTCTCCCTACAAGCGAATCCCAACTTTTACTGACCTTGAGAAACTTGTCGACGAACACCTCGATACCTTTGACACGTGCGTAGTAACCGCGATTGATCTCCGGTGGTTTTCGTGCGGTTTGCTTGACGAAAAAGTTTATAAACGGATCGGTCCAGTAACCGAGTTGAACGGCGTATCTCTTGCACTCGCTAGCGTCGTCGTTGGTCGCCTGGGTGGCCTCATCGTCAACCATGTCTTTGATCATTACACCGTACTTTTGTCGTTACAATTTAAACTCGGTTAAGTAATTACATATCACGAAACGCCGGAGTAAACTTTGCGAATGTTGCGCGGAATAGCTGTCACTTACTGCGACTCGCACGAGCGGCCATACTGCCGGGGTGTCAGGCTCGTGCCTAGAGCCTTGCTAAGGAGGTACCCGCCGCACTCGCTAACCGGCGCGTCGATCCCTCTCTCCGGCGACGGAAACCTGCGCGCTTTAAACCACTCGAGCAACCTTTTCAAATGCCGCAATGCACCCTCAACGTACTTTTTATTGATAAAGGGCCTGCGATATAAATGCCCGTCAAAAGCTCGAGGACACTTCAATTTGCATTTTAATTGCAACGCTCCACAGGTACGGGAAAATCCGCCCCTAGCGGAATTGAGTAACCGAACGGTTTCGGTTGCGTTACAGTTGCTTTTTGGGCAATTGTACCAAAGTTACTCTTTTCGGTTGGAAATGTAGGGCTTCGTTTGCAATTGTCGGCTGCTTTCTATCATTTAACAACCGCCAGATACATCTGAAAAACAACCGGGATTCTTTCGTTGAAAAAGAGTTGTTTTTCGATCGCTTTCAATTTTTTTCGTTTTGCTTCTACAGGAAACGTAACTTTGTTTTCGTAGAATTTTTTTTCGTGATTTCTTATAGGTGCTTAAAATGTGGTCCACAATTATCAATAATTAAAGAAGTGTCAAGGTTGAATTTTTTATCGACACCGTTAAGCGGTTCAAATTTTATGGCATTTGGGATTTTTATTTTATTAGTTATTTATGGGTTGCTTGTGGGTTCCAAGGTGACTGTAATGGACTGAGTGGCTTTTCAGTTTTCGTGGCTTGCCTGGATCCGCTAGGGGCGCGACATGAAAGAATAAAAAAAAGTTCCCTCGCGTCACCCATACGGAATGAAATAACTGTCAAATATCGTCGATCCAACTTTCGTATGTTACTCTTTATTCGTATAATTCATGTTCATTCTTGCTGCAAAAGTTTCGTATTCGTGTTATGCGCAATTAAATTATTAATCATCAAGGTGGACTAAAATAATAATCGATAGTAATACGATCTACAGTCTAGCCGGTATGGATCTTATGATAAAGAAGGGGAGAAAGAAAAATGTCGGTGAGGATAAATATAGAAATAACAGTTTGGCGCAACGCTGCTGTAGGACTAGGGCAAAAGTAAGATACGAGTTTTTTTTCGCGATATTACAATAACAACGAGGGGCGACCCGTACAAATTCTTATCCATACAAATTACAGTAGTATCTAATGTTGGTAGATAAGGGTCGGTACAGTGAGAGAAGCGAACGCTCTTTTATTGCTCGTACGGATAAACACGCGTAATGAATACTTCAGCTCTTACAAAACCGCGGTACACTTATGTTACGTTATTAGTGTATAAATAGAAACGTGAAAAAAAAACATCAGAAAACGCTTCTGCAGTATGGAGTGAGTATTACTGTCGACCAGCTTTTTTCAAACTGCGCTTTATCGCCACTTTCCGTGGTCGGTGTAGCGTAGTATTTTTAAAAATCTTAGGCGTTCGATAAAAGTACAAAAAAAACCGACGTGTCAATCTACGACTTCTCTCGAGATTTTTCTTGTTCTCCGAGAGATTCATTTTTTTTCTTTTAAGGCAAACATGAAAAACTATCCAACTGTAATTTATCATCTTAGAAAAAAAATATCGTAACAAATAATAATCGCATCGCTATCCGATTCATGGCTCGGAATCGTTTTTCGCCGGAGTCGTTTTCGCGGTTGTTTTAAGCTTTCTCTTAGGAGGAACGGGAACTTCGGAGGTACCGGGTGGCGGTGTTTCCGGTACGGTCGTATCGGCCTCCAGACTCTGCGGAGCTTTCGCCGTTTTCTTCACGACTTTGACGACCTTCTTTGGTTTGTCGTTGCCACTCGAGCTCTCGGCGGCCGCGGGATCTTCCTCTTTTGTTTTCTTAACGACTTTTTTGACGACTTTCTTCGTTACTTTTTTACCCTCCGCGTCGGCCTCGGCGCCTTCGGCCGGCTTCGTCTCGCCGGAAGTCGTTTTTTTGACAACCTTCTTCACAACTTTCTTCACCTTCGTCGGCTTGTCTTCGAAACCCTGGACGGCGCCTATGGGAGGACTCGTCGGTGGCGTAGCTTCGGTGACTATCGGGGTACCGGGAATTTGGACGTCCTTCGTTCTCGCCGGCCTCACTGGCGATTCCTCCGACGATTCGGATTGCGAAGCCGCCTCTTCGGACGCTACTTCCGACTCCTTCGTCTCGTCTTTAGGAACTTTTTTTTCAATTGACTCTTCGGGCGTCGAAGCTATGTTGGACTCGACTACCGGCGCGGCAACCGGAAGTGACGATGGCTCTTCGGTTTTCGTCGGGAGTTCGCTCTCGGCAACGTTCCTTTCCGGCTTCATGGGACACACGATCGGCTCTGGTTCCGCGGGTTTCATTTCGGTCGTGGGAAGACTTTGCTCTGCGGCCATTGCGGGAAGCGCACTTTCCGCCGGTTTCTCAGCCGGCACGGAAGGTCGACTCGTCCCTTCCGACTCCGCGACGACTGCGACTTCCGGAACTTTCTCAACGGGCTCAACCGGAAGCGAGGTCGGTTGCGTCGTTTCCACGAGAAGTGTAACTTCCTCCGGTTTTTCAAGCGGCTCGAGCGGAAGTTCAACTTCCTGAGGTTTTTCCACCCGCTCGACCGGAAGTTCGACCTCCCGAGGTTTTTCCGCGGATTCAACCGCCGAAATACTCGATTGCTCGGTATCGACGGGAGGTTTGCTTTCCGGAATGCTTTCCACCGGCCTAACCGGAAGTGGGCACGTTTCTTCGTCCCGACCGGCAGAGGCGACCTCCGGAGCTGGCACGGAGGCGACTTCCGGCGCTACTTCTGCCACGGCACTCAGCGACGATGTTACGCCGGGCAGGGACGAGTGGCTCAGAGCGTCGATGCCGTTGCCGATTTCCGTTCCCAGCCCAGCCGAGCCGTTGGGCGTCGGCGTCGATGGACCGACGGCTTGCATCGTCGTTTCCAACACAGCCGGAACGAATTCGTGAGCGGGCATGGAAATCGACGAGATTGCTTCCTCCGTCAACGGCCTCAAGTCTTCGGACACCGATTCTTTGACCTCCGCCTCCAGCACGGACTCTGCGACTTGGATCGGCACGGGACTTTCCGAAACGATCTCGGAGCCGGATTCGGGTGTCTCGGTTTTGGCCTCTTTTTGCGACTCCGTTTCCGCCTCGGTTGCAGCCGCCGCCGGAGTTTCGGGAAAAGCTGGTTTCGCGGGCTGCTCTTCGGGTTTAACGTCCTCGATGAGACGCTCGCATGGTGTCGAGGAAAATGTACTTGTCGTTGTGCTGGTTAAAATTGACGTCTCGTCGTTTTTCTGTGTCGGTGATTCGACGGACTCCATCGGGGGTAGCTGTGGAACCGTCGGTGCGAGCGCCACCGCTGGCACTGCTGCGTCGCTGCTCGATGACTGTGGCGGAATCGTCTCCGCGCTCTCCTCTCCGGACGTTGACTCCGCAAAGGGCGGAAGTATCTTCGCTAGAGCGGGTGCTAGCTCGCTCATCAGATCTTGCTCTTCCTTTCGTCGAACTTCCGGTAGCGCAGCTATGTGACAATAAACAGATCGTGAATTACCAGAGTTAAAAATTTATACATTATTTTGGACTACGAGGTTCGAGACAGTTTCTAACTAGCGTGCAATAACAATTAAATGGTCGATATGAAGATGATGAGTTATCGTCGGTTTGTACATCAAAGTTTTTTTTTTACCTCGATCGATTTGTCGTTTGATATGTGAATTCGTTCGAACAATGAACAATGATCGTTCAGGCAATGAACCATGAGTTTTGAGAAAAAAGAGTTAAACAAAAGTAATGATTTTTTTTTTTTTTTTTGTGCTCGATTAGTCCGAAGCGTCGATTGCGTGGAAGTATAGCGTAAGCGAAACACGTTCAGCTGTGCGAATCTCTCGAGGGACGGCTCCGCTCCCCTTTAACGAGTACTGAACTTACACACAGAATGACGGAACAATATTTATTGTGATTTGTTTTTTGGCGTGGTTTCTTAAGCGACAATGATGACGATTACAAATAGTTAATCTTTAGAGGACCAGTGATTTGTTTTTCTTGTTAAAAAATATCGGTCGTCTTAGGCTTTGAAGAAAAAATTGTTAAAGAATATGAACGTTTGGTAAAGAAAAATTGGGCCAAGCATTAAATATATTATTTTTAGGTACTCTTGGCTTCAAACCCACGCGCACTGATACTTTTTTCATTAATGAAATCCTTTAAATCATCAAGAATAAAGTACGGTACTCCAAAGATTAATTCACGTGCATAAACACACGACACACTGTTCGGATATTCAGCTTGTTTCGAATTCCAAATCACAGTGAAATTCCTAACGTCGATAAATCATTGTGTTTGGTGCTCGAAAAAGCATCGTTCAGAAAAAGAAGCTGCTCCTGTTTAGTAATGAGCTCTTAAAAATATTTACCCCAGTCAAGCAAAACGACATTACAAGACGCAGCAATGCTATGGCGCCATGGTCTGTTAGTTGCTGTCCTCGGCTCCTGTTTTCAAACACTCGATCTTAATTTGATGTATACGAAGGCTGGATTCGATTTTTTTTTTCATTGTAAATAACACATAATTCCGTTGAATTATACGAGTTACGAATGATTCAACTTACTCAGCACATGCCTTTGTAAGTTCGGAAGAGAAAAAGAAGAAAAAAAATCAAACAAAAACGCTAAGCATATCTTAGAAGTCGTTAATCGCTTTGCAAAAGTGAGCACTCTGGAATTTTATTACATTTTTATTTTTTTCATTTAGTTACTTCAATTGTTTTCAAATAACATACGACGATTCACAATCGAAATTCATCTGTAACAATTGTTGTCGTAGATCGTTCGTTCGCAATTAATCATTTTATTTAAACCACTTTGAATAAATCGTTTTACATTTCGTCAAAGTTTATCCGCAGTAATTTTCGGTAGATAATAACATTTCGGGCCTCGGGCGGCTTCCGCCCGGTTATCGATAAAATGTTGTGAAAAATATCACATACCAGCTTCGCTTTTCGATGCGGGCTCGTCTTCCGTGGTGACTGGAGCTGGAACCTCAATTTCGCCTTTCTCAGGCTGTGCAACGGTCTGAAACATAATTGTTTTTGTTTTTAATATTTTTAATCTTAATCTATCAAATCAAATTAAACTAAATCCACAACAAGCAAGTCTGATGTCGAGTGTTATTTATTAAATCGGAACTTTAAGTCTTTAAAATTTTTGTGTAAAAAATTGTGTTTAAAACTTTTTCAACTTTTATAACTTGTTACTCTGGAGTTCTAAAATTTTCGATTAATTATATTTTATATTCTGATTATAAAGGATAAATCTGTCCCAATTAATTAAATTCAATAATCGATTTAGCATGCGAAGATCGGAGTGGCGTTTCTTACCTTCGGCGGAGACGGCTGTCGTTTTGGTTGTACCGCGAGAGTTTCGCTGATTTTCTTCCAAATGTTGTCGAAACTGTCGCGTCCCATGTAATCTATCTGACCCTGTTCCCAGCTCTGCTTTCTCATGTGCTCCTCGAAAGCCACTTGTTCGGGACTCCTCGCTTCGCCAAGCGTTATTTTCGCTAATGCTCCGGCGATTCCAGCCTATTGGGTCACATAGTTTTTTTTTTACAACTTTTTAATAATCAGTTTTATCGGCTATTCGAAGACAAGTACTACTTTCCATCGAAACGATAATCGAGATTATTTTCTAGTGCGTTCGTGGCTGAAAGCGACTGGTCTATGTGCAACACGACCTTCGGGGGACCAGCGCATTTCGTGTTTTTTTTTAACGAATAAAATATCATTTTTATCAAAATTTTACAAAGTTTTACGAGGTCGATATTTTTCATGAAATTGATTGATCAAATCATTAATTTGATTACATCAAGTCATTAATTTGATTAAGACGTTACAAAAAAAATGTACACTTTTTTTTATAATCGCTGTAAAGGTCGATCTTTGAATTACGAAGTACAAAATGGTCCAACCCCCCAGAGGTCGAGGTCTATCTTTCCAAACACAAAATCCAAACGAAGCGTATCTACAAAACCATATCGGCATCCTCGCTAAAGTAAACACACGTAAGTAAACGACAGTAATCGAAGGATAGAGGTTTTGTTCGAAGCACCGGAAAATGTATAGTTTCAAGGATAAATACATCGTTACAACGGCAAAGTAACATTGCGGATTTGCTGTGGACAAACTCATAATTCGTCGGACGGTCGCCGTACTGTAAAATAAACTGAACATTCAGCTTTTTAATCCAACCATCCATCCATGGGCAGACGAAAAAAAAACACTATGCAAACGATAAAAAAGAATAAAAAACACGACACGAAAGTACACGGAGACGTCACGGGAATAAATGTAAGAAACATTTACTTACATCGTTACTTTCTAGTTGCCCCGCAATGTTCGGTTCAGATTGCGTCGCTATGCTTTTGGACTTTGTACAAGGTTCGGGAGGGGAATGAGACTCGGTTGTGCGTAAGTCTGTCGGTTCGTTGTGACGGTCAATGTTACTCCGATCCTCTAATCTGTCCCGTTCGTTTCGCCGTTCATTATCCTCGTTGAAAGCGTTGCTTTGATTCACCATAGTTTCTCTACAGTCGCCGGTAAAGCTTCGGCTCGGTGACTGCGCGCGGTCATGCGCAGGACCCTCTTTTTCGCGATGAAAATTATCACCTTGATTTTTATGCGCGTTCTCGACCGAATCATCGTGATGTCGATGCTCGTGTTGTTCGTGCACCACATCGTTCCGTTCATCGCGATTACAATTTTTCTGCTCGTTGCCTCGATAATCCTGTTCGCGATTACAATTTTTCTGCTCGTTGCCACGATAATCCTGCTCGTGATTATAATTGTTTTGATCGTTGTGTCGATAGTCTTGTTCCTCGTTACGATCGGTCTGGGAGTCGTGACGATGAATTTCCTCGTTACTTGCCCTCTGACTAGGATCTTGCGTGTGGCAATTTGTTTCTCGATGATGATGATCTTCCGGTGGATGATCGGGGGCGGTGAAAGTTTGTCTTTCGATGGACGCTTCGTGATATATTTTGCTGTTGTCTTGCACTTCGTTGCTCTGCCTGTTGTCCGGTAGCGATGGAGTTCTGTGCTCGTCGTGCTTATCGTGAATTTCCGAAACAACATACTGGGTCGGCTCGGATGTCCGACTCGAGAAAAATTGACTCGATTCGTTTTGTCCGATTTGCCGGTGATAATTGTCGTTCCTCGATGGTTGACCGTAATCGTCCCAGGGATCTTGAAATTCCGAGAAATCGGGCACGCTCGGTTCGATACTGTCGTACGCGACGTAGTCATTGAAGTCGTCGTGGATAATTCTCGGGAGGGAATTAACCGATGGGAGAGGATTCAATTCGTGCCAAACTGATGCCAAAGTGCTGCTGGCCTATGCAAGCATCATGCCGAAACAGAAAAATTGCACACTAAATCGGTTAGTCACACAACTAGCTGTGGCAGAGTCACTTTTTCTTGCCATTCGAGTCTTTTCAGCTTAATAAAAAAAGGGCTTAGACATAACTATACAATAATCCTTCGTTATCGGCGGGCTGATTTTTTTTCTGAATATTCTCAGTATCCGAATCTTTCGTGATGCAAAAAAAAATTGATACTGCTTTATCAAGCAAACGAAATTAAACAAAAAGGAAAAATTTAATCGGAGACTCTGGGCAGCACAGCTTCCGATATCGAAAAATTAATGATAAAGTTCCAAATTATAACACCGTGTACATATACCTTGAACCCCCAAAGACAAATCCCAAGAACAATCAAAGAATATCACAGTTACGATAGACCAGTTGCATATGCAGTTAGCATGAAAAATAAACATTGAGATAAATAGGAACTTTGGGAAGATGACAGGGTTCAAAGTACGTGCCGGAACTTTTCGAATGAATAGCGATAAGAGTGCAGTAAACTTAAAAAAAAAAAATTTTAATTTAAAAAAACCGCGGACAACTAATTTAATCTACGCAGGTACCGAAAAAATCTTTTTGAACATATATTGTGTTTAATTTTTCGTTTAACTCGTGAACAAAATAATGTTGACAACAACGTTGCAAACTTTTCGCAAAAGTATCGCAAGCACCTTTAATTTTTTTGTTTTTCGATTCTTTGCAATATAATTTTGTAAAACGATTTTTTATTTTTCATTTTGCCGTCTCGAATTGATGATTTGTAAATGAACCGTGACATTAAAGTTTCTCATTTTCTGAACCAGTGCTTTTCGCTGGCAATAAATTTCGCTCGAGAATAAATATTGTTTCACTCGGCGAGGGATAAAACTGGTGACAAAAATAGTTCGCAGAATGCGCAGTTTGTTGTGACAAACGTTTCGTGAAGTGGACCGCGTTGGTGCCAATGCGAACGCCTCGCGATTCCGCCCGTTCGTGTCACGTGCAAGATACATATAAAACCATGCCACATTAAAGCTGTCCGTGAGAAGCTTTATTCGCTAACTTTTGCGGTGAAAATTATTTACAATGCTACATTTATTGCCTATCTCTTTTTCTGTGATGTTTCTATAAAAAAAAAATCAAAGCTATAAAATAATTTTGAAGCTTGAACAGTGGCGTCATTTATTGTTTCTTACCTCGCGACAAGACGTATTAGATTCCCTTTGTTCATTGCTTAGCTTGCGGAATCAGTAAAGGGGTGGTAAGCATTACAATCGTCAGGCAACATAGTTCGTACAGTTGTAAGTAATGTATATTAGATTTGCACTCGAAAAAAACATTTTCTGCTCAATGAATACTTGATTATACTTTTTTCCGTGTATTGCAAAACAAAATCACACCGTCAACATGTTGACTTAAAAACAAAAATAAAAAAAATAATTCGACCATTAATTAACATAGATTATTTATAGTATACTTACCATTACTGGAGACAATTGAGGATGCACTTTTTCGCAGAAAATGTTCCACCAGAGCTGGAGGAGCGGTTGCAAGTGATTGGTGCCCGGCGCGGGCTGAACTTGGCCGGTCAGAGTGTCAAAGTATTGGAGCCACGGTTTCGTAATACCGATGAAGTGGATGATCCTGACGTCGTCGCCGAATCTGCGAAGGAAATCGTACGTCGAATTTCGAACTTTTTTTTATAATAACAGAAATATATAAACAATAAATTTATAATCATCGTATAAAAGAAAATAAAGAATAAATAAATAAAAATACATTTTCGCGTAGTGAAATTTCGATCGAGACTCACTGTTTAAAGGCCGGCAGATAGGAGTAAGTGGCAGTGGAGCACATATTGTAGATGAAGGGCAGATGCTTGGATATATCTTTGTGAGACCAGTCGCTGAAGTACTGATTCAGCAATCCCTGATCACCGCCGTCGAAGGAACCCTTGGCGGCGGCAAAGGCGGTGATGGAAGCGAAAGTCTGTTGGGAGGGTTTGAACACGAAAACACCGGAATTGAAGCAGTCCGGCCAGCCTACGTCCGGCGCAGCCGATAGTTCTTCACGCTCGAACAGTTCGTCGCAGTTCCTGACCACCTAAAAAATTAAATTTCGAAAAATAAATAACAAATAACAAAAATTAAATTTTGTGATAGTCAGGTGGAAAAAAATCACTTATCAACGTAAACTATAGAATATACTTAGAAAATACGTACGAGAGTGTCGGCGTCGACGAACACGCATTTTTCGTACTGCGTCAGCCTCCAACAATGCAGTTTTGTGAATGTGATGCCCAGCTCGGGTCTGGCCAGAAGCGCGAGATTAGCTTCGTCCTTTGAGTCGAGAACGTTGACCTCTTGTACCAACGAGAAGACTGAAGACAATTTCTCTCTGTAATAAATAATTATTCGATCAATATAATTTTTCCTTTTTTGTAATCGAATTTGTGCTTTAACAATTCGAGAAAAAAAAATTCTCCCTCGAGCGGAGTTCTCGTTTAAACAGGTGACTAAATTATTCGCGCCTGAGTTCGTTGGCAGACGGACTGTATCGAGGATAAAGGTCAAGTTCGTGTTCTTCCGATGGTTGGCTTTGGCTCCGCTTGGCAGGCGCTGCAGGCGTCACCGATAGAATTTACTTTTCCTAATCTAATTAAATTTCATACTTTTTTTTCCCAGGAAAAACATGCGTTCCTCTGTCTCGTCCGATTACCCACGGATAGTGTGACCCCGAAGATATCTGCATTACCTCAAATTTCATGTTTGGCAAGTCTCCGCGAATGCACTGCTTTACGAAGGAAAAAAAATTGTTCACTCGTGGAATTTTATTCTCTAACGTTAGTTTGAACTTTAGATCGGTCTTAAGATCGAAGCTTGGCCCGAACTTCATTGCGGACATAAGATCTACCTTAAGTTCGAACTTAATTTAGTACTTAAATTTTATCATAAGTTCGAATTTGCATTGAAATTTAAGGTTGAACTCGAACATGGTGGCCGTTTTTTCGCCGGAAAGAAATTCCCTGACTTTTCACGCACCAATGAAAAAATTTTCCTGACCAAACTTCTAACGACTTATAATCAAAAAATATAATAATAACGCAAATGAAAATTCCTAATTATTATATTAACATTTAATTTTTTTTTTTCAAAATATTCCCATTTTTTCTTTTTTTAAGGCTCCCTTCTATGTACTTCTTATTTATTTATAAAAGGTACGGCGACAATTTACTTCTTCCCTGATCAATTTTGAAATTCCCTGACATTTCCCTGATTCCCCGACCAAGATTTTTTCCCCTGACTTTTCCCGGTTTTCCATGACCGCGGCCACCATGTCGAACTACAATCGAATGTGAGCTCAGACTTTATTCCGAACTTAAACACGAAATCAAGATCAAACTGAGGTTTGATCTTAAGTACGCAATGAAGTTTGGGCAAAACTTCGATCTGAGGAGCTCAAGTTCAAACTAACGACGTAAAATTCTAAGTGAACTTTCTCGAGCAAGTTTCGTGCGATGCAAAAAACATAGCCGTTGTAATTCGATGAAATTTAGCCTCGAGCGGATATCTTCAGGGTGATCGGATAGTCAACGTTTCCTTCGATTCTCGTGGATGATATTTACCTCATTGCACCAGTCACACCCGGAGTGACCAAAACGGCGAGATCGTGCTTCGTTCCAACGCATCTTAGAGAGTGTGCCAAAACGAGAGCTCCCAGTGAGTACGAATCGTTTGTCGCCAACGTAACCCAAGCGAAGCCTTCACATGAAAAAAAGAAAATATTAATAAGAAAAAAAAACAAACAAAAGTTGTTACCGAAACATCGCAAACGCAAAGTGCCTCGACCTTAAAATAATCATTGACTCTTTTGAATGCAAAGGACTTAAAGGTCGATGTCTCTTGCTCATTATCGACAGCTCACGAATGGCCCATATCGGAAAAATATTGATAAAAAAAGTTTTTAAAAAATGACCCAAATATCTTGAACGCAAAATACCTCGTGCTTGAAAAATATTCTGACATTAAAATCTCAATTTATTTATTTTTTACGAAAAGCAAAAGAGTCGTTGACTTCCAAATGCAAACGACTTAAAGGTCGATGTCGCTTGCTCATTATCGACAGCTCACGCATGGCCCATATCGGGAAAAATATTAATAAAAAAAAAGTG
>JAPYZC010003117.1:0-12797 GCA_030522665.1 Ichneumoninae sp. A BG-2022a | reverse complement strand
CTAAAGGTGGCGGAAACCGGGCCGTTTACCTTAGTGATTATGAAAATTGAGAGGGCGAATAATACCGCCAATCCTAAAAAAATTCATAATTATCTCTCATGCGATGAGCGCAGATTGTATATCGTCTGGGGAGGTTTTCTAGCCCGTACATGAGTTCTAGGGTTAAAGAATAAAAATAAATCTCCGAACTGGGAGTGAGCGGACATTCGACCACACATAAGATTAGAGTTTCCTCATCTCTACCATAATAGTGTCTGCAGAATTATAAGCATGTCAAGGAGGCACACAACAACATACACATTTGCAAGAAAAAAACAGCTTGTTCATGGATGTATACGAATGTTCGCAAACTTTACAAAAAGAGCAACATATATCTTTGGAATGAAAAATAAAATGTCGTTTTATCCGATATATCTCCATGGACTTGCAACACTAGTCACTTCACGCTGCTTGACATTTTCGTTTCAGCGAGACTATTACCAGCCCGACAGCCTTTTTGATGCATACCATATCAAAGTTTGGGTAAGTGATATATTCGGAAGTGAAGGGAGAAAAAGAGAGAAAGAAATGTGAACAAACGAAAAAAACAATCAGCGTTATGAAGAACGTTGCGCTTACTGGTGAACGAGCTTTTGGGCTGGTAGCGATCGCACCTTTCTTTCCTCCTTTCGTTTTGTAGATTCTCTTGATTGTTTTTTGTATGCCTCACATTGATTAACCGCAACCTCGCTTTATCCTTGCACATTATTTTATTACCACGACATTTGCACTCTAATGCATTAATCACACTGTTTGTACAGGAATTTTAACATTTCGTTTGATTGTACAGCTACGATCGAGGCAGGATCTACAAAAATTTACAAGTTCGATTTTATCCTCATTGGATTATTATCTCGTCCGTATTTAAAACTGTTTTAATTTATGCGTCAGAGCACATTGTTCCGTTGAGGAATAATCTGTGGTTCGGATAAAATGGATTGTCGTGTATTGCGCCCGTCAGGTCGACAAGACAAAGTGTATCGGATAAATGGAGTTTCTCATCATCAACGGAAAAATATAAGTCTATTATTCTATACTCACAATTCGACAATAGCGAGATTTCTCGGAATTTTATCTAGATTTTTTTATCATGAAAACGTTGAGCTTGATTAGTTATTAACCTATTCGACGAAAAGCTTCTCCCCCTCTTGGATATCGTTTTAATTTATCGAGATGACGGTTCTCGTTTAAAAAAATTCATTAATCGAATAATCTTTCGCAATTGGTAGGGTGTGTGTAACTATCGAAGGAAATTAACGATTTGCCGAAGCTGTGACTTCGATCGAGGTGCTTAGCCAACCGATCGAGTGTGCATGTAAAAAAAAATCACCCCAACTTATCAGAGTTCATTAACAACCATTGGCAGGACGTTGATGTAATTATGGCTGAACTTTGAAAATAAATCGTACGGTAGTCGAATGAATTTACTGAAAGAAAAAAAATTCTTTTCATTGCAGGAAGCGACAAGCCAAGGTGCAAAAGGACTTGGAGGATGCGGCGAGAGACACCCGAACAGTCAGTCCGGATCGAACGAGTTTGAAGGAAGGAATCGTTGGTCTGCCCACCTCAGTCCCGGCTAACGTCTGCGTCAAATTTGTACGTTGATTAACTACACATGAAAAAAACAGCTTGTCTCATAGAAACAAAAATCACCCACCAACGCGTCATCTGGCTTAATCTCTACGTCTATCGAATCTACAAAAATTCGTCGCATATTTTCGTACACAAATTTACACCGGTTCGTCAATTTGACACTATAATAACTCGACAGCTGCACAGCTTCACTAAACTCGGCATTAAAACAAACTTTTTTGTTTTTTCTTTAAATTCTCTCATCAATTTCAAACTCAACGAATTAATTACGGTGCGACGGTTGGAAAATCAACGAGGATGCAGAATATTATTACGAACATGTGGCTCTTACGAAGTTCTTACGAACATTTATTAGTTTTTAAACAGTGGCTCAGTTTTACTTTTATCGTTTACGTCGTTATGTTGCGTTGAATTTAATGTAAGGACAGTTTAATGCTTCGATGAAATTACACAAGCGGTGCGTTGAAGAACTAGCGAAAAAAGGGGCGAGAAAAAGTGAAAGAAAGAAAGAATGACAGAGAGGGAGAGAGAGTGAGTGAGACAGACATGCAATTATTGATAAATGAAGAAAATAAATGGTTTAAGCTATATCGAAGAGTTCTTATACCATAGTTCCGAAAGTGTAGCAAATATGTTATGACGTAAAGTAGATCGATAGTGTAGAGTAGGCACAGATGCGTGAAAAAAAAATTGTTAACGATTGCTGACAATTTGCAAACTTATCGTCAACAATGAACTATAAACTAAGTATTTAAATATTTCATCCATATTTCAACCTCGAACAAAAAAGACGTCACTCGACACTAAATTAACCCTCCACTGGGTTAATTTACTGTGTACTACACAGTACACAGTACACGTTAATTTTTTCGTGTGCACGATATTCGCAATCGCTTAAAAACTAAATAAATACGCGTATTTTTCCTCTTTTGTTTCTTCGCGATAAAAAAGCGGTTAATATAAAATTGTATAAGAAGGTTCAAGTAAAAAATTACCAATTTTCAATATCGAACAACTTCGCATGCGCATTGATTTGGAGACAAAAATCTCAAGAACTCATAAAACTCATGGCAAAGTGATCAATTCAAATTGCAAGGTTCGAGTTGTAATTGCTTGAACGTCTTAAATTTAAAGGAAGCAAAAAGAAAGAATGTATTTGAAATGGCGCTACCGAACGCTAATGAATGAATTATTGTAAAGAAACTGCTCATACATACGTGTATATCGTCACGCATGCGCGCACGTTTTGATGCATTAATTTTCCGGAATATCACTGTAAGCTATATGTGTCTGATGTGAAACCTTGCAGAATGCGCACGACGGAGAAGTGAGCGCCGTTAAGTGGTCACCGGTCGACAGGATTCTCGCCACCGGCGGTGCCGACAGAAAGGTCAAGCTGTGGGACATATCGAAAGGTAATTAGCAAAATCCGATCAGCATAAAACATTTCTTCGTGGCTCGATCTCTCCTCCGACCGTTTGAAAGTATTTCTTCCACCACGGCAGACTTATCGGTTGTGGATGGCAGCTTTCTTATCGAAAGTTCGCTGGAAGATTGCAGCTGAATCTCTCGCACCCACAGGCGTTTACACCTCAAACAAACACCTTGGCATTTTCGCGACCAGATTTTTCCCGAAGTCATCGATCATCAAAAGTAAATTTAAAAAATCATAGAAAAGAAAACATGCAACTACACATCGACACGTACGCAAAACGATCACCGAGCATTTGAACTAAAAAAAACCAATACACAAACATATATACGAAAAGAAAGAAAAAAAAGTTTCGCCACTTTCGCATGAACGCACTTTCTCAGCGTGTGGAAAGAACATACGAACCGTGCGATGGGTCCCGCGGAATACTCGTTTTATAAACGCGTCGCAAACACGAGAATCGCGTGCAGCGAGCTAGGAGAGACCAGCCGAGCGAAGGGACTTTGGTGCTCTTGTTATATTATTCAGATTCGCGCTTGGGGTAAGAGACAGCAACAGCGTGAATTATAGCGCCGGTACGCAACTCCCAACGTTGTCGTTCTCTCGTTACAAGGATAGGCGACAAGTATTTACCTCGCGGCAAACCGCGTACTGCCTTCTTCCGAGCTACCGGAGCGATCGTTCCTCGTCTTTTTCTATCTTCTTTTTTTTTTTTTTCTTTTTTTTTTTTTTTTTTTTCAATTTTATCATTCTCTTTCTCCTCCCCTTACGCTCCTCTACGTCTCACTCTATTTGCGAGCTCGGCGAGTTTATATCGCCGTCTCATTAACAAAGCTGCTTCTTGACTATTGCTTTGACAAAAGACAAAAATAAAGTGTAACGCACAATCGTTCGAGTGCGCACGATTCGAGCGGTCGCTCCTCGAGAGTGTTTATTTTTGTTTATCGGAACGGCCACGCGGTACGGAGAATCGTTCGCGCGTACAGTTTACCGCGCCGATCTTATGCAGATCCGAACAGCACCCTTCGCTACGGCGTCCCGCAGTGGTGTGGAGTGTTGTTCGAACTACTGGCTGTGTATTCCCTCCCTGCCCTGTTAACTCTGATATTTTTTTCTCTGCCCTTTTAACTCTGATACTTTGACCAATCGAATGCTGTGTACAATTCATTACGAACTTTGAAGCCTCCCGTCAGTTCCAAAATCCACATGAATTGTCAGGGCACGATTTTTCGTTAAAATGCTTTTTAAAAATAAAAAAAAAATAATCCAATTCCATGGAAGGAAAAAATAATTCATTTCATTGACAAAAAATGTATTCGTTTTGTTGAAAAAACAAATATATACAGGGTAACGGGACGCCCTTATCCCCAGGGCGTCCCGTTGCAATATATAGATTTTTTAGGTTCTATAGTTTTATTAGTCATATGAAAATGGGAGTAATGTAGGTTAACAAAAAATCTTTTCAAGTCCCTTAGAAAATAGATTGCAGTTTTCGTTACCGATTGAACGTTTCACATCGCATTAAGAGCACGTGCAATACCGCGGTCGGTAATAAAAACGGTATTCAACTTTTCTCACGGGTTCTCGTATGTTACGGTCAAAAGAGAAGTCTCATCGGATGCGGATATCGTCTCGGATATCAGCTCTTAATGGTATGTAAAACGCTCAGTCGGTAACGAAAACTGCAATCCATTTTCTAAAGTACTTTCAAAGATTTTTGGCTAAGCCACCTTCATGTAACTAATGAAACTATAGAACCTTAAAAAAAAAAAAATATATATATATATCTTCTTTTTCAATCAAATTAATACATTTTTTTTCAATCAAATTAATACATTTTTTTTCAATCAAATTAATACATTTTTTTTTCAATCAAATGAATTCTTTTTCTTTCATGGTATACAATTATTTTTTTCAATCAAATTTCAAAAAAACGTGCCCAGGCAGTTCATGTAAATGTTGCAACTGACATAAGGGTTCGAAGGTCGCGATGATTTGCACACGGCATTTGATTTGAACACATTATTGCATGTGCTCTTAAGTCCTAAAGTAAACTGTGTTGGCGTTCAGTTCCGCGGTGCAGAGCTTTCAGCGTGTAAAGCGTGTTCCTCTTTGGTGAACAATTTTTGTGTCGAGTTGACGAAATTGCACATAAGCATGTAAAGTAAAAAGATACGAGGGATATCGGTTGGCAACCGAGTCGACGCAGTCCGAAGTAAACGCCAAGAACGCGGACTTCTTTTCCTGCCTGAGTCTTCGTCGAAGTAATTGCAATCTCTTCAAAGAGAAGTTTCTACGAGCAATTAAAAAGCTGTCCGCTTTTTTCGCGAATTATATTTAACGAAGCTGTTGCACGTCCAAGTAAAATAAAAATGGAAAATTCTTCATCAGGTCGGACACTTTCAAAGAGCTTGTAATTGATGCACTAAAAAACTTTAGTAACCTCGAGGAGAGACATTTATGAGTTCGAAAAATTTTCGACATCCGTGAACTTATGTTTTTTGCTACTGGCACTTCATCTCTATAGGTACTACTTTTTCATCTTAAAAACAAGAAAAAAAAACGAATGAGAAACGTAAGAGAGCGAAAAATAGCGAGCGTGAGCGAGGTGACGAAAACTAACGGTCCCAATTTTTTTTTAGGGTCATTTGGATGGATTCAAGACGTACAAAAAAATTGTCCCATTCCGTGCATTTTTTTTCGATATTTTTCTTTGTATACATATAATAGTACATATACATGTAGTATGCATATAGTATATAATATACTATATGTATACGCAGTATACACAGTACACGCATAAATTGTAGAGTCAATTTACAAAACATTATTCGTTGACAAATATCGTTCCTCGGTTTATTGATAATTTTTATCAAAGTTTTGTCGAGAAATCAATTAAAAAAAAGTAAAATAAACAAAAATATGATCTCGATTCGCTGAATATTCTCTTACGTTTCACTAAATCCCAAAATTAATTACAACTGTTTTAATTGTGCTAATGAAAAAAAAAAAAAAAATGAAAAAAAATGTCACGAATGGAACTCCGAGGTGCGTTTTTTTTTCCGATACGAAATGAATGTTTTTCGACGTGTAACCTGGGAGTTTCGTCACGGCGGGCGATCGAAGTGGTCCGCTAATCAGACCGATGCGACGGAAACCTCGACAGTTATTTCGCGATACACGTAGAATCGTAACTCGATATTGCAGTTACCGCCGTGAGCGGTGGATGCGCTCGGTTTAATTCAAGAGCTTCTCGTCGACGGGTATCGAACGAAGGCGGGGCTTTCTCGTGAATCGTGATTGCGTTCCGTTCGCTCGGTCGGATCTCTACCTATGTACGGGTTCAAGCCGGGCAGAGCTCCGGGTGTTTCTGTCGCTATACCACGTGTATATACATACTGGTCGGTTCGCTGTCGCGTGGCCAGCACGTCCTCGCAATTAAGCCCGGTGGCGGCATAAATTTAATTAGGCACGACCCGCCAGGACACCTGGGTCTCGTCGACGCTAATGCCTCCCGCGAACTCGAATCATTGCAGGTGCCTTCGAGAGCAAGGGGATGCTCGTGGGAAGCAACCAGAGTGTCATGTCGGTGGACTTCGACTCGACGGGAACCCTCATCCTCGGTGCGTCGAACGACTTCGCCAGCAGGGTGTGGTCGGTCGGTGACCTTCGTCTCAGGGTGAGTGAATCCAACCGATACTACTCCCGATAAATATAGGCACGCATACGCGCACACACGCATACGCATTGAATACATAGGGGAGAGCGGGGCAAAATGGCACAGCAGGGAAAAACGGGATAGTGAGGGCTAAATTCAATTTTCCAATAATTTTTGGATGTCCCATTTTGTCCCAACGATACATCCGGATGTTCGAACCCGTTTTGCCCCATGTACCACCTTCGCCACCATCCAAAAGCTATTGAAAAATTGCTTTTTGTCTCGTAATCCCGTTTTGCCCCACTGTGTCATTTTGCCCCGCTCTTCCCTATGCATATATGTGCGTCCTGTGCGCAACCCCTCTCGATGCTGATGTTCTCTCGCGACCACGATCGAACGAACCCGTTTCCGGTGTAGATATTAGCAAAATATCAATATTATCCGACGTAAACTTCCCGGTTGAACGGAGTTAGCCACGCTGGAGCGGTGGATCACTTTTCCGCTTCGGCCGAATGAGAAACTTGCATGTCACTCGATATATGTTTTTCGACGATCGTATGTCAATTCGGGATTGCAGCTTGGCGGAGATTCGAAAATATTGGCGGCGCGTTTGGATGGGCTGTTGTAGATTTTTTATCCCTCGGTTCGGGGTGAATCCAATCCAAAAGTTGGTTGGATTGAACAACTGTCGCGGTGAGGTACGTTCAAAGCTGTTATTTGTTTGGTACAAGTGAAGCATTGTTTTGTTAAGCGATTGTTTGATTCTATTTATTTAAAAAATTTCGATTAGAAGAAACATTTTTGTTGTACCAACCAAATACACCTTTGAACGTATGTCATCATGCTTAATCTAACCATTCCTTTTCCTCAGTGTACTCTTCATACACGCGCATATATTGAACACATATACATATATATATATATATATATATATATATATATATATATATAACCCTCTTGATGCTGACGTTCCATCGCGACCACGATCGACTGAACCGTTTCCGGTGTAGATATTAGCAAAATATCAATATTATCCGACGGAAATTTGCCGGATCTCGAACGGGGTCAGCCACGAACCAGCGGTGGATCACTTTTCCCTTTCAGCTAAATGACAAACTTGCATGTCAATAGATATTTCTTAAGGAGGGAGTCTCGCTGCGCGCTGACTTCGCATAAGTTCGACAACAATAAGAGAAAATTGCAAGTACTTCGTTGATTTTTTTTTTTTTTTTGGAAAAAAAAATCAACGATTACTTAAAAATCTGAAAAAATTCATACGCATTCAGAAAAATAAACGCATCATTTTCATAAAAAAAAACAAGTTTTCTTGCCCGGTAATTTGTTAACCACTTCATTTTTTGATACATTTGTTAATAACATTTTTCAATTATTATTATGCAAAATTAATCTTCTGAGTACCTTTAGTATACATGATTTTTTTCAGATTTTTACACCATCAAGAAGTACTTGCAATTTTCACTTACCGTTGTCGAACTTATGCGAAGTCAGCGTGCAGCGAGACTCCCTCCTTAATTCACGATCGTATGTCAATTCGGGACTGCAGCTCAGTGGAGACTCGAAAGTATTGCTGGCGCGTTTGGATTTTGGGAAATCTTTGCGACGGTTATAAGTTATGGGGTTTTAGGATTTTGGATAGGCTGTTGTAGATTTTTCTTCCTTCGATTGAGGGTGAGTAATCTAATCGATAGTGCTCTCGATACACAGGCATATATTGGATACGTGTATGCATACCACATGCAACCCCTCTCGATGCTGATGTCCCGTCGCAACCACGATCGACCGGACCTGATTCCGGTGTAGATATTAGCAAAATATCAATATTATCCGACGTAGCCTTGCCGGATCGAGTTAGCCGCAAACGACCAATGAATCACTTTTCCCTGCGAGCCAAATGACAAAATTGCACGTCAATCACCCCTTGTTTATTCCCGATCGTATGTCAATCGGGAATTGCAGCTTGGTGGTCTCTCGAAATTGTCGCCAGCGCGTTCGGATTTTTGGAATCCTAACGCGACAGATATTAATTATCGGGATTGCGCAGTTAGGACGCGCTATTGTAATTTTTGTTTTAATTTGAGGTTCATGGACGTATGGTAAAACAATTCAATTGCGAATTTCGCCGGTTCTCGCTGGCGTGTTAAAATGTAATCGGTCTCATTTTATTTTTCGCAAGTGTCTATTAATTGAATTAGCATTGACGAGAATTTTCGCAGTCATTTCCATGAACGAATCCATTCACTGATATTTCGTTCATTAGCGGAGCCGAAATAATGCAATTACAGCTCGCTAGATTTAATTTTAGAGCGGATACAGCAGGCGGTGGAGTACGAAACGCTACGTCGGGATTTTCTACCGTACGAAAGAAGTGAAAAAAAAATCCGTGAAAAGACGGTTCCTAAAAAAAATAACGGAAAAGCTGAGAAGAAATCGGCAATACAAAAAATCGGCAATCCAAAAAATCGGCAATCCAAAAAATCGGCAATCCAAAAAATCGACAATCCTAAAAATCGACAATCCAAAAAATCGGCAATGCAACGAATTGTCAATCCAACAAAGCGGCACTTCAACAAATCGGCAATCTAACTTCACCTTATTTCTATACATATCAAGACATGGTGGCGAAAAAAACAATTTTACTCAACATTAAGAGCATGTGAAATATCATCGGTCGGTAAAAAAAAATTTAATGAATGCCGTTCTGAGATCGACGACATTTGAGGAAAAGGAATATCCTCCTTCATCCCGGAATTCATAGACGTGGTGAACGAGAATTTTATTTTTTCCTCGGTGTCCGCGGTCTCGCTGGGGCGTTCGTTGGAGTTTTTGTTACCGACCGAGCGCGGCGGGGTTGGTCGGGACGGTGTACAACATCACCTTAACGCATGCTTTTAGATGGAACTTCTCCAAATGACTTACCGGTCTACTGTTGCGTTAAAAGCGCAAAGTTCCGAGACCGGTGCAGACGTTCGTTAAATTCTTATTTTTCTCGTGAAATTTGATCGAGCATGCGACACTTCGCGCTCAGCGCGGCGAAAGCGGAATCCGCCGTTCGCGCAAACAGTCATTAAATAACTCGCGGTGTGCCCGTCGACGCGTGCTGTGGCACCGTGCGAATGTAGCGGTGAGACGTTAAAGTCGCAATGGAATATGAAATTTATCGTCGACCTCGTCAACGTCCCACCCCTGCTTGTCCCCGAGCTGTTACCCTGTTCATCTAAATTCACAGCGCGATCGTAAAACTAATGATGGACTCTTTCGCAGTGCGAAAAAATAAAATAAAGGAAATTTGAAAAATGGGGGCGAGGGTCGGAGCGTCAGCCACGGAGGCGCCGACAAAAGTCAATGGCTACTTTCTTTTCGTCACACTCACGGTGTGCTTGGAACGTCAGAGGAGGATTCGCAGAGTCAAAAATATTCGAATTGCTCTACGTTGGGTGGCGAACAAGCACGTGCGAATATGAGACATCGCTAACTTCTCGCAATCTATTTTCTAAATTTGAGAGATCAAATATATGTTGCTGTTATATTTACTTAAATATTTTTTGTGTATTTTATTTTTTTATATTAACATTTTTTGTATGTACTTAGAGCACTGATAAAAAAAAGTACAGTTGAATCAACTAAGATTCGGGCAGGGATGTTCAAATAAATATTTAGTTGGTCGAACAAAATATTGTAATGACTCCAAAATATATTGGTTAAATCATCCAATAAATTGTTGAAATAACCAATTTTTTAGCTGTACCGACAAAATATTTAGTTGAACGTCCCCGCTCGAATCTTCGTTGATTCAACCGTATTTTTTTATCGGTGAGCAAGTCCCTTTCAATGCACTGCTTTAGGAAGATGGAAACAATTCTTCACTTGCACAATTTTATTCTCTAAGCAAACTTCCCCGAACGAAGTTTGCGCGATGCAAAACACAGCCGTTGTAACTTCATGAAATGTAGTCTCGTGCAGATGTCTTCAGGGTGATAAAAAACAGGAGGATGAAAATGATGTACCGAATGCTCAGTCTGCCCATTTTTTATTTTCAACCGCCGGTACGAACCCACACGTGTCCGAACTTTGAGCGTACCCGTCACCGCAAATTTTATCGGCTCGCGTTGCGAACCGGAGAATATCGAAAACCCCAACGTTGACGCTATTTCCTTTGCGCAGCACGAACGTAAAATAAAAAGGGTCGATTGAATCGATTAAAAGTGCTTTCGCGCTGTGAGCACGCTTCGACAAATAGATGAAAAAAGAGACGCTCTCTTTTTTCACGTCGCCGTCTCGTGGCGTAGTTTTAAAAAAAGGTAAAAAACGAAAAGAAACGGGGGGAAAAAAAGCAGATTTCCATTTGACTTTCCGAGTGCTGAAAGTATCATAACGTCACGACTCCTCGGCTGCCGAGTCACCCGGAATGATTCGATTCTTCGTAGGTGATACGACGGGGGTCGAAAGTTTGTTCCAGTTACGTTTTCTCCCCCCCCCCCCCCTCCCCCTACGGTATACGCCACGATACGGTCGGATGAAACGAAAAGTTTCGTCTCTCGCGCCATCTCGCGAATCTCTCCTCTTTTCTTATCGACTGTTCACCTCTTTCCAGCTGTTTTTTCTCGTTTTTCTTATTTTTCCCATCCCCCCTCCTTTCGTCCTTGCCCATCCTCGTCCCTTATTCCTCTTTCTTCGTCTTATGAAACACTGCACGAGACAAGAAAGCGACCTTTCTTTTCACCCCCACACAGATTATGCGAGCAAAAGTTTCGCGCATAATTTACCCGCGCGACTCAAACCGCGTAACTCAAACCCGTCTGGTCTGTACTCCACTTCCCTACTAGCCCCGAAGGTCTAAATAAAAAGGTTTCGGCGTGGCTTCTACAACCGAGGGGTTCAAGCTTTCCAATCTGTGGCTGGAACGAAAAAATAAACAAAATAAAAAAAAAATCGAACTTCTTTACATGCAAATTTCTTATGCGGAGTAAAGTCGAAAGCCGACATTTCAAGAAATATACATATATCGTGTCAGGATGAGATGTATGGACCTAGCTTTCGATTGAACCGGTACATGTCAAAACAGAGAGTTATGTTATTTCCAGTCGCACTGAAAATACGTCACTTCCGGTCGAAAAATCAGATTTTCAAACAGGAATCGACGCATTTCCGGTACGACGTCACTTCCGATCGAAAAATGCGGTTTTCAAACCGGAAGTGATGTACTTCGGGTATGACATCACTTTTTATTGAAAACTTAGATTTCAAAATCGGAAGCGACGTATTTCCGATGTGACGTCACTTCTGATGGAAAAATAAGGTTTCCAACCGAAGTGACGGATGTCCGATATGACGTTACTTTCGCTGGAAAAAAATAAGATTTTCAAACCGGAAGTGACGTATTTCCAGTGTGACATCACTTCCGCTCGAAAAATGCCATTTCCAAATCGGAAGTGACTTATCTCCGGTATGACGCCACATCCGATAAAAAATAAGATTTTCAAACCGGAAGTGATATTTCTGTTTTTGCGTAAATCTCCGAACACCTAATCTTTCGGTTTCTAAATTTTACAGCCCATAGCGAGGGCACGACTCAACCGACAACAACCTGGTACTATATTGACGAAAGTGCTCGAATGAGTTGCCTGCCTCTGATAAGCAGGAGTCTCGCTTAAGGAGGGAGTCTCGCTGCGCGCTAACTTCGCATAAGTTCGACAACAATAAGAGAAAATTGCAAATAATTCTTGATGGTGTAAAATTCTGAAAAAAATCATGCATACTAAAGATACTGAGAAGATTAATTTTGAATAATAATAATTGCAAAATTTTATTAACAAATTCATAAAAAAATTAATTGGTTAAAAAATTACCCGGCAACAACTTTTTTTTTATTGAAAATGATTCGTTTATTTTTCTGAATACGTATGAATTTTTTCAGATTTTTAAGTAATCGTTGATTTTTGTTCTATAAAAAAAAGAAAAAATCAACGATTACTTAAAAATATGAAAAAATTCATACGTATTCAGAAAAATAAACGAATCATTTTCATAAAAAAAAAAGTTTTGTTGCCGGGTAAT
>JAPYZC010003116.1:0-21096 GCA_030522665.1 Ichneumoninae sp. A BG-2022a | reverse complement strand
AAAAATTCATACGTATTCAGAAAAACAAACGAATCATTTTCATAAAAAAAAAGTTTTGTTGCCGGGTAATTTGTTAACCAATTAATTTTTTGATGAATTCGTTAATAATATTTTGCAATTATTATTACGCAAAATTAATCTTCTCAGTACCTTTAGCATACATGATTTTTTCAGATTTTTACACCATCAAGAAGTACTTGCCATTTTCTCTTACTGTTGTCGAACTTATGCGAAGTCAGCGCGCAGCGAGACTCCCTCCTTAAAGTAGGACCACTTACCGTCATTCGCTCCCCCGCAAAGTCGCATCCTTTGACGCAAACAAAGTACCAACAAAAGGTACTTATTTCGATTATCGAGATAAAAGGAATATTAAAAAAAATAATAAAATAAAAAGGGGTAAAAAAGACGGTGGTGGGGATTCGCTCGAAAGTCCGAGGGTGGAGCGCTCGTGTGCGTATATCATCGTCGAAGGTTCTCAAGGTTGAGGGTCCCGGTATATTAATTCCCTCTCCATAAATGTCCGTCGGAGAGATTGACTACGGGCTCTTAAACGGAGTCCGTCGCTCGCTAATATGCATTTGCCAATTCGCTCGGTCCTCTTCTTCCTCCCCGCCGGCCTCGTCTTCGGGAACCTCGCTGGACGACGATACAAGGCGAGTGGGTGTTTGGCGGGTTTCGCTGGAACCTTTGTGCTCTGTCCACCATCCTCGGAGCTCAAATGAGTCGGAGGGAACGCGGAGAGTCCGCGAGGGCGTCCGCTTCAGACTTATGGGGTGCTAAACGCCTGACTCTATTTTTTCACGGCTCCGACACCCTCGATCCTCAACACTTTGCGGTGAGGCCGGAGAAACTAGACAGGAGCGGATAAAATGTTCCAGCGAAATTCGCGCTTCGTTGCCGGCGACACCTTTCACCCTTCGTCCACGGGTTCCCAAAATTAAAAAATTAAATTTAGACTAGTGTGGGGCAAAATGGACGCGAGCAATTCGGGGAGTCTTATCATTTTGCAAAATATATTATTTTGACAAATTTTTTCTAAAATTCAAATTGTTCGACGTGCTCGGAAAAAAAATATGGGGCAAAATGGACTTTTCGACAATCGTGGTGAAAATTAATAAACTTTAATTCCGAGAAATTGACAGCGTATAGACGTGTACGTTTTCTTTTTATGAAATATAAATTATTATTATTATTTTCTTTGTGAAATATAAATTATTATTATCATTTTTCAGTAACAGCGAATGATTACGTATGTCGCGAACTATAATTTAGCGTAACAATCGTCTGCATACAAATTTTAGAAGATAATTCGCAATTGCATAGCAGTAAGTTTTTGTCGGTCGAGACCTTCGGGTCCTCGCATGGGTTGTGACAGATTCACTCGTTTACAGGACAGACCGCAAGTGGTACGAGACGCCGATCCCGGGAAATCTGACGCAGTTTCATCGAACATCGAGCGCTCTACATGACTAGGCCATTACAATTTAGATCATTTGTTTTGTACGGAGATAACAAAAGCTCTTTCTGAAGAGGGTCCGCATGAATGACCGAATGGTAAAAGCTGCAATTGTGAAGTTTACTTCATTAACTCCTCCGAGAACATATGGAGATGGCTTGTCGCAATTATTAAATGATTCAATTAAAAAAAAAAAAAAATTTTTTTGAAAAATAATAATTTTGCACTAGATATTGATACATTGTGGCCATTAATGTCTGCAACTCGGAATACTGCAATGAGGTTCCGAGACCATCTAAAGATGGGCTGTCACAATGATTCAATTTTTAATAAAAACAAAATTATAATTATTCCAATTGCAGGAAGTAATTTTGACTGAAAGGGCGACATGTAGTGCAGGAAGATATTGGTACATTGTGCACAAGGTTCGCGTACAAGACCCAATCACAAAAGCTGCACTTGTATAAAGTTTTCTTCAATAAGTACTTCGAGACCATCTAAAGATCGGCTGTTGCAATGACTCAATTTTTTAATTAAAAAAAAAATGAAAAATAATGATTATTCCAATCGGAGGAAACGATTTTGACGAAAAGCGCGAAAATTAATGCACGCGGATATTGGTACGGTAAAAGTACCAGTAGTCGCACACGTAACGGCAAAGTCGCAGTTCTAGTACGTGTGTGAAAAATCATATTTGCGTCTCTCTTGCACGCATGCTTTGCGCGGCCACTGGGACGTGTTCGGTCACTGGGACGTTTACCTTATATGCACCAGGTGCACAAATCGGAAAAGCTGCACTGGTAAAGTTTGCTTTGCTAATAAGTACTCTATGACTAGGGTAAAAGTGGGGAATATGGCCTGGTCCATATATCATTGATTTACGTGTTAATCGAGGTGGTCCATATTCACCACTTTTCCCCTATCTAAAGATGGCCTTTCGCAACGATGACATTTTTCAATAAACAAAAAAAAATTACAATAATTCCAATCGCAGGAAGCGATTTTGATGAATTTCGCGAAAGTTAATGCAGGAAGATATTGGCACATTATGGCCATGAATGCCTGCAACTCCGAACGGTTATGGGGGAACTGGCAGAATCCTGCGGAGGCTTTGTGCCTGGTTTCACGCTCGACCCGGCTACTGAAATGCAACAAAGTATTAATTCCCTCGCGTGCTGGACCAAGCCACCGGTGATTGACGACCCATTAAGTCGCGAAAAGCAATTACCGCAACGTTCGGCGCTCGTGACGCAACGAGGAAGCGTGAAATCCACGTGGACACCTCTTAAAAATGCCTCACTCCTGTTCGCCGTCCCGAGGCGGGACGCGCACTTTTAAGAGAGACATTTTTTTTTATGGTCTTGATAAGTGCCTTGGATGCTCGATGCTCGCTGGATGATTAACCCTTTGACTGGGCCACATTTGCTGGACGGTAAAAAATAATTTCATAAAATCGGAGTACAAAGTTTCGTAAAAATCATTTTTTTTTAAAGTGACAAACTCGTTTCTTCAGGTTTGAATATAAAACGTCCTTTCATTTCTCTTGTCATTGACAATAGTAGTTTTTACTTTTTTGTTCGTGAAATCAGAATTTGTCTCGATAATTTTCCTCAGTTTCCTCGAAAATGCTCAACGAGATTGTGGTGCATTTTTCGCGCCGACAACTTTCTACACGTAAACGACGATGAACTCCAAAGTTGGCCACTTTAAGGTAATCCTTGCTAATGGTGTTCACTTCGCATAAGTTTCCGGGAAATGACAGGGAATTGCAAACCCTTTTGGATAGTATAAAAATTTGAAAAAAATCAAGCATATTAAAGATACTGAACAATATTAATTCATTCATTCAATCATTACGTTTAATTTATTATTAATTTATTAATTAGGAACTATTTCACACACAGTAAATTTTTGTCCACCGAGGTTTTTGAGCTCTTTTTTTTAGCTTTTTTTTACATATCTTAGATCTTCAGGTACCAATATCGTAGGGTTGATGGAGTGACACTCCATACATATAATTTCAGTCTACGATTTGAGGCATTCACGAAAGAAATTCCGCAATACTATATTAATTTTGCGTAATAATAATTCCAAAATGTCATTAACAAAATTATAAAAAATAAAATTGTTCAACAAATCTGTCGAAAACCTAAAATTTTTTGCGCCCTTTTCTTTTTTTGCTTCCTCGTGCAGGAAGCCATGTTTTCGCGAACGATTTTTTTTTCGAGAATTAAATAATGAATTAATGAAAATCTCAAAGTTGTCAATTAATTAATTGCAGGGAAGAGCTTCAGCATCACCATCACCATCTCGACGTCGCCGCCCCAAGTCGCTACTTACACGAGGGCGATAAAAGTCACGGTGGACGGACCTCGGGAGCCTCGGTCGAAAACAAGTAAGTCTAAAAGTAATAATTCCCATGAAAGAATGTATATATGAACACACTATCAGCTGCAATCATTGAATTTGAGTCAATTAACCAATTTAAAAATAAAGTTGATAAATACTTGTCTACTTAACGTACAAATACAGACGTTATAAGTTTTAAAGGTTCTTTCTGTAAATATTAATAACAATAATAACATTTATTTATATTTAAAAAAATATTATTATTATGGGAAAAGTCAAAATTCGAATTGAATATTCGAAAAAAATGTCATCCGAATTATTCAACTATTCATGAAAAATCCATGAATAATCCGAATTATTCAAACATTCTGAATAATTCCAGACCTGGGTAAAATACTCGAAAATACTCAAAATACAAAATACTTTTTGTACTCAAGATACATTTATAAGTACTTCGTTTGAGTACTTTTTAAAATACCTCGTAAAAATCAATACGGATGGACGAATGGACGGTAAAGTACAAAAACTATTTTGTATTTTATATACAGATAGTATTTTCGCTTCATGAATTATTCATAAAAAATTTGAATTATTCGAAATATCCGAATAATTTATACAAATTTTAAATTCAATTATTCATATTCAATAAACAATGAATTATTCAAGATTTTGATTATTCGCACATCCCTACTTAGATGTGAACACAATTTCGTCTTTACGTTGTCTCGCACGTGTGCAATTGTTAGTATAATCAGAAGGAAAAAAAAACCCTCCGAGTCAAGCCGGGCACATAAACACGGCATTTGAGTCGTTGATTTTTTTTCCAAAGAAATTGTCAAGAGCAAACAATGTTACCCTAAACGATAGGCGGTGTGACACCGGTGGGACAAGCGAGGGGTAAGCACGATCGCGAGAGACTCGCAGAAAACCCACCGATAATTCAGGCAAAGTCACTATGCGGTAATGGGAGTCATTACAGAGCAGATGGCGCGTGATGATGCAGTGGTCCCGACGCGGGGCACGTGTGCGTGTTCGTTTAGTTCGTGTTTTACGCTTGTATCGCTTGCGAGGTACTTGGGGTGGATGGGCAGAGAAGGAGTGGGGGGAGATGGGGGCGGGGGGAGGGGGGAGTGATGCACCGAGCGAGTCCATGCAGCATAGCCGGTGCACGCCTTTATGCACGCGGAAAATTAGTGTTCAGACCCCCCCCCCCCCCCCCTCCCCCCTCCCCATCACCCATCCCCCATCCCCCCGTTGTTCGTTTACATCCGCACGCATCCACCATCCGCTAACGTAGCTATCATCCTCTTTCCACTTTACTGTAACACGAAGTGAGGTGCAAGCACTGCAACCGTGGGTGCAAAAGTTGCGTTGAAACTGCAGTTAGGATAATTTTAGCGAAGCATTTTTTTTGTTTATGGGTGGGTATACGCGAAATTCAGCGGTCCCGTGTAGTTCCAATCGCCGGATGTTGTTTGTTAATAAAGATGAGATGGGGATTTTTTTTATATTTTTTTTATTGACGTGTAAATAAATAAGTGAATAAATAAATAATTGAGTTTCGTAATTCGGAACGCCGTATGTAATATGATGGGGAGTGAATTTTTTTTTTTTTTTAAATTGAATACGCAAAGAAATAAATAAATAAATAAATAATTCACATCTTCGATTGGGATCGCGGACACGTGCGCTGGATAACGGGGCCACTGGCTGCCAGATGAAACGTCATATCAATAAAAAAAATAATAAAATTAAACGAATGAATACATTTTTTTTTAATCATAACAAAAATAGTTTACGTTTATGATTAGAATTGCGGGCACATGCGCTGGTAATAGACCGACTGCACGGTGATTGCTAGAGATGTGCGAATAGCACTTGAATTTAATTGAATATTCGAAAATTTGAATAATATGAATTATTCAAATATTCTGAATAATTTCAGAGCTGGGCAAAATACTTGAAAACATTCAAAATTCCAAATACTATCTGTATTTAAAAAACAAAATACTTTTTGTTCTTAAAATACATTTATACGTACTTCGTTTAAGTACTTGGATTTTTACAAAGTATTTTAAAAAATAGTTACACGAAGTACTTATTTTATGTATTTTAAGTACAAAAAGTATTTTGCATTTTGAGTACTCTCGAATATTTTTCCCAGCTCTGATCGCGTACGGTCTTACACTTTGTTGTTCGCATTATTCATAAATATTCATGAATATTCATAAAAATTTGAATATTCAATTCCAATTCCGAATTGAATTATTCATATTGAATTCATAACGAATTTTTCAAAATTTTGATTGCGCACGCAACCGTAGAGACTACCATGGGGAATTCTGTTGCTGGTCTCATTCGGTCAGACAGGACTAAAAGAGTTGCCGGGCTTAACTGGGTAACGACGTTTGGAAATCGGCGAAATAAAAAACAAAACAAAAATGAACCAAAAACTAAGTGCAAACCCACGAGCGACGGAGAAAAAAATGACTTTGTTGTTTATTGAAAATGGGGCGAGTGAAACTGGCCATAAGCCAGCCTGGCAAATAGAACATATTGCATACAGGACGATCGTGAGAGGACACGAAGTGGGAGAGAGCCTCACGTTGGCGTGTCACGGACGTTTATGCACGCATTTGGAACCATGTAGCAGGCGACAGCGTTATTATACACGCACACGCACACACCCAAAACTTATGCGTGTAGCGCAAATTTTTTATTTCATTTTTTTTTTTCGCCCATCACTGAATCGGTCTTCTCGTGTACGCGTTCAAAACAACAATAGGAGAACCGTCCGTAGCCGGGACGCCATTCATTGTCTCCAAACAATGCGACCAGTGCGCGCCCCGCTAACACCTGTTACTCCTCATTATGGCTACGCGAATAATTGCAAACGCTACTTTGGACCTTTTTTTATTTTGTCATCAAATTTCGGAAGTTAATGTAATGAACGAGCGGAGAGTTTCGGGAACTGTGGATATTGGTAGAATAAGCCGGAGTGATATAGCCAAGATTTTTTAAACAATGAAAATTTTCAAAATCTTTCATTTTTTAAAATCTCAAAATCTTGGCTTTCGACCGAAAGTGACGTCATACGGTAAAACGTCACTTGGAGTTTCAAAGTCTTGGCTTTTGACATGAACTGAAGTCATACAGGAAAACGTCACTTCCGGTTTCAAATTCTTGGCTTTCGACCGGATGTGACGTCACACCGGAAATCGCCACTTCCTGTTTCAAAATCTTGTCTTTTAACCGAAACTGACGTTATACGGTAAAACGTCACTTGGAGTTCCAAAGTCTTGGCATTTGACATAAACTGAAGTCATACAGGAAAACGCCACTTCCGGTTTCAAGTTCTTGGCTTTTGACCGGAAGTGAATTTATACAGGAAAACGTCACTTCCGGTTTAAAAATCTTGGCTTTTGGCCGGAAGTGACGTCGCGCAGGAAAACGTCGCTTTCGGTTTAAAAATCTTGGCTTTTGGCCGGAAGTGACGTCACACGGAAAAACGTCACTTCCGGTTTAAAAATCTCAGCTTTACATCCGTTCAGTCTCGAAGACTATATCAAACGAATCCGGGAGGATCGAGAAATATTGCGGGAAGAGATGGGGAACAATTGGAGGATGAGAATGGACGTGTGGGGTTGAATAGCGCCTCGCGGGCCCGCAGGATCCCACGAATTCTTGTTTTTGTTCTGATCGTGTACCGGACGTGTGAGGGCTGGCCGGTAATTCCCCCAAACGCGAGTAGTATGATCACCCACCGTATACCACCTTCGCGACCCCTGGAGCTTCTGCAACTCCCGGGCGATCGTTCATTCAATTTTCTTTTTTTTTTCGCCGCCTTCTTTCATTCGTAATTTTTTTTGGTTTTTTTTTTCTACGTTTAACGTGTAGAGCCACCGAACAAGCCGTACTCTGTGTTATCTGGTAATTCGGGGCGCGCGAAAGGAAGCGGCACGTGCAAGTCACTCTCTGGTTTATCGTTCGATCGGGATCGGGCTGAATGAAGCTCGGAGAGGTTTAACGCGCGTTAAAAAATTCCCTTGTCTTATCCTTCGGACCATTTTTTTCTTCCGCTGTTCAATCATATTTTTAAATAAGAACATCCCCTGATGTCTTTTTTTTGCTTCTTTACGCAGGAAGCTGTTTTTTTATTTATTTGTGACTTTAATGTCGGAGTACAGGCAATAGTTGAGAAATGCGATTTTTAGATACTATGTGTGTGTGCGTGACAGATTTGCATGGTTTAAAATCAGTAGTAATAGTAGTAAGTGTGTATTTATTAACAATACATACGATGCGGTGACGATCGGTACAGTTTTTTTTTTTACATTTATACATTAATATATTTTTAATATCTAATCTAACTGCATCTACATATTCACTGTAAAAAAATTTTGTTTGAAAATTAATGAATATTGGAAGCTTTTTTACAGAAACCGTATGTGAAATTTGAAACACATGTGCGTTGCAATTTTACAGTAAAATTCAAGCAAAAGATTTGTAATTTTAATATGTGGTATTTTTATTTTACAAGCAAAGTACACTAATGTTTAATTACTATGAGTAATGTTAGCAAATTTCAAGCGCCAGTACATTAAACTTACAATTTTTTTGTACAGTGTTGTCAACGGGCCATCGACCGAAGTCCTTCAGCCCCGGGCTTTCTTTTATTTGAATTGAGATATGGTTTAAAATCAATATAACTCCGAAAGGGCTGGGGACAGCGAGTTGAAATTTGGCACGTTAATTCAACGAGGTTTCTCATTAAAGAAGCTATGCGTAAAACGCTAAAAAATCTCGAGCCAATGTGCAAATTACTTTGTACCTTTCGATTATTTTTTTTAGCTTTGAAATTTTGAAAAGCTGGTTCAATGAGATTTATTATCGAAGCTATGCATAAAACGGTGAAAGAAATTCCAAGGCAATTTGCAAATTATTATGCATCTTTTGAGGAAATTATGATCAAGACGGTAAAATATTGAGAAACCATGTGCAAATTACTTTGTACCTTTCGATATTTTTTTTAGATT
The DNA here is from genome assembly GCA_030522665.1 of Ichneumoninae sp. A BG-2022a. Lineage (NCBI taxonomy): Eukaryota > Metazoa > Arthropoda > Insecta > Hymenoptera > Ichneumonidae > Ichneumoninae sp. A BG-2022a. The sequence goes on along the minus strand of JAPYZC010003116.1, from coordinate 12,255 downwards.
CGAACCGAAAGATTAATAATTAAAATATATCTCGCAAACGGCGATAAGAACTGACCGATCAAACAGCGTGGGGAGGCAGTCGGGTTAGATCAGACCGAAGCGTGCATACGTGCCAAATATTATAACCATTATCGTTGAACAATTTCACTATAGTACCGAGAGGCTTGCCAAACGAATGTTTCGGCGCACGGGAGACCTAGGCCTCTTATCTAATCAAAGTGTGGCGCGCTCCCGGTTGACGGAAATAGCGCAGGTTTCCTCCTCTTTGATAGCTGACCCCGAGTTACATCCCCGCCCCCCGCTCTACGTCTTACTTACTTCTTGACTCACTCGGCACAGTTAAGCAACAATTTTTCTTTTCGAATTTTTAAGTCCTTTTCGTGAAATATGTATATTTGGAAGAGCGGGGCAAAAGGGACCATTTTTTACCAGTTATCCGTGAGAGATTAAAAACAAAGGCTCCTCTCAAATGTACGAGGCCATTTTGCCCCGTTCTCCCTACGACGCTATAACAATCATAATTCCACTAACTTAGCGTTTTTCGCGGCTAAAAATGGGAAAAAAACGCCCATCAGCCTTACAATAGCTATCCTCTTGTGTCTCAGTCTCAACAACTATAATCTTGCAATCCATCGCCTCATTGATACACCGAATATAGACGAGAACTGGCGCGACGGCGACAAATGACCTAAGTATGTAACGAAACTAATTTAAGCGTTTTTCGCGGCTAAAAATGGGAAAAATGACCGTCAGCCTTATAACAGTCATCTTCGTGCGTCTCAGTATCAAGAACCATAATTTTGCAATCAATCGCCTCATTGATACGCCGAATATAGAAGAGAACCGGCGAGACTGCGAGAAATTACCAAAATATCAATAACGAAACTAATTTATGCGTTTTTCGCCTCTAAAAATAGGAAAAACGCCCATCAGCCTTATAATAGCCATCCTCTTGTGTCTTAGTCTCAACAACCATAATTTTGCAATCAATCGCCTCAATGATACTCCGAATATATCAGCGAACCCGCGAGACTGCGAAAAATGGCCAAAATATGAGTACCGAAATAAGAAGAGCAAAAAAAAAAAAAAATGCCGTGCCTCCGTTACAATACGTATACGTGTACAATACGGTGTCCAGAACGGAGAGAAGCGATGAACATCCGTGAATCGACAATCTGGCCTCCACCGACGATTTCGTGCAGTTTGCGGTCGAAAATTCATTTGTCGCTCGGCGGATCGGTCAGCAGTTGCCTCGTTCCTCCATCTCCCGATCTGGCCGTCTCCGGTGGAACTCAACGGGGAGAGTTCACCAGCCTGACCATCGATAGTTTTCGGCCGGGCGCGGTGTCGTCCTTCGGGCGTCGCAGCACGAAAGCAACGACGGAATCCCGTCACATCCGTGGCTAATCGCGATGCTATGGCAGCATCAACGATCGATGTCGAATCGACGGAAAGGGGATCGATGCTGAATCGAAGGAACCACAGCGACTGGTGAACACTTTCACCTAGATCAGTGGTTCTTAACCTTCGAAGGAGTCACAGTGGTTGGAAAAATCACGGCATTATCGGTTCGAAAACCGCGAATTTTCAACGCAAAAACGTCCCCATGGTAAATGTCATCCAAGAATCTTACATGCACTGAGAAAAAGAAATGGTTGGATTAAAGACGTTGGAGCGAGTGGTGTTCATTTTGCCTAAATTCGAGAAATTCGGGCAAGAATTGCAAGCACTTCCCAATGTTATAAAAATGCGAAAAAATGCATACTTATTATAGGCACTGAAAAGATTCATTTTGCACAATAATAATTTCAAAATGTTATTACCAAATTGTTGAAAAAAATATTGTTCATCAAAATATGTGGTATACGATGTGATACACGACGATATCAGTTTGAAAAACGCGGATTTTCCACTCAAACGCGTACTCATGACAAATGTCATCCAAGGATCTCATATACGCACTTTTGATTCTTGGATATACAAATGGAACGCATTGCACGAAAGTACCGACAGAATCCCGTCATATGCGTGACTAATCGCGATGCAACATCGACATCGACAACCATCAGGGGAATCACAGTGATGGGATAAATCACGGCAATATCAGTTCGCAAATCGCGAATTTTCAACGCAAACTTGCATTCATGATAAATGTCATCCAAGAATCTTATATACACGCTTTTGATGCTAGCATATGCAAATGGAACGCATCGCACCACAAAAGGTACGACGCAATGTCGTCATATCTGTGACTAATCGCGATGCAGCCTCAACATCAACAACCATCGGACGAGTCACAGTGATTCGAAAGATCACGACGATATCAGTTCGAAAAAGAAATTAAAGTTCCACCTAAACGCGTATCCGTGGTAAATGTTATCAACGAATATTATGAGAATCCCACGTATGGAAGACAATCCTGCGCTCATCGTCTTGCCGATTTACTGCGGATGTTTAACTTCCACAGGATGCCCAATGACGTGGGATGCGTGCTGGTTCAGTGTCCACGGAAAACAAGAATCTCAATAGTGTTGACCGGATAACCACGCGGAAAAAAGTGTCAATGACTCAAAAACAAGAATCAATTACTCACTTCAGCGTTGCCCAAAATGCACTTTGAATTATGAACATCATAAGTAGAATTACGTATAAGTAGAATACGTATCCATATCGATGGCCCAATGCCGGAAAGGAGTACACTGAAAAACTATTCGTTTGCTGCCAAAGAAAATTTTGTTTATTTCGATTCTATTTACAGTTCTTAAAATCCCAAATCACATTGAAACAACGACCGCGAGACTGTCAAGGTTATCGTTTCAATCCCGTATAGAATCGAAAGTAGAATCCAAAGTAGAATCCAAGGTAGAATCCAAAGTAAAATCCAAAGTAGAATCCAAAGTAGAATCCAAAGTAGAATCCAAAGTAGAATCCAAAGTAAAATCCAAAGTAAAATCCAAAGTAGAATCCAAAGTAGAAACCAAAGTAGAATCCAAAGTAGAAACCAAAGTAGAATCCAAAGTAGAATCCAAAGTGGAATTTTTTTCTTTGGCAACCTGCAAGCGAATTTAACTTGAGTCATTGATATTTTTTCAGTCTACACACTTATCGCATGCTCTATTTTACTTCAGTCCATCGACATAACCATTCTAGCTGCCACCAGCCGAATTTTTTTTCAATGCTTCGGTCGTGTGGTTTGAAAACACCTTGTGACGACTTCCCAGTGTCGCAAGATCGGCGTTAGTGCGACGACGGGTCTCGTCGGGGTGCGTGAGGCAGTTCGTCAGGAAACGTTCTCCTCAGACATGTCGCAGACGTCCCATTGACGCTGGAACCTAGTAATAACATGCCGTGCCATGCGCATCGACTCGGCACGGGGGGTGAAATCCCGCTCTAAAAGGGAACATCGGGGACGACAGTCCTAAAGCCCTCTCGCCGTACGGATATTCCTGGACACAAGGATACGCCACACACTGGCGGAGTTCTAATGGCAGTGCGCGGCTTGTAATTCTGATACAGGCTGATCGAGAGACGAGGGTCGCAAGAATTCCGAATGGAATGCTATTGAACCCAGCGGGTTGATCATCGCTCCGTAGTGCACTCCGCACCCTGGGAGAGGCGAGTGGGAGGTCGGGTTTCTTAATTATGTCACTCTGTTTAGCGACTGATTAATGAAATATGCACCTATCCGCTACGAGCGATTCCTCCACGTCGAAGCCCCGAAATTAATATCCTTTTTCATGGAGACTTCGGAAAGGAATGCAATAAAAGCGAATACTTCCGATATTCTCGACAAGTCGAACGTCTTTAAGCATATTGAGAACAAAAATGGTTTCAAAAAATCCAACTTAGTTAACCGACTTTAAAGTATATTTTAAGTAATAACGAAACCTTCATCCGTCAGCTGGATATGTTTAATGGATTTTCATAATTATCGGTAGTATCGATTACTGCGTAACGTCGCAGGACGAAGGCAACCGCGGTTTTGAGTCCTCCTTTTCTCTTTTTCCATAAAAAATATATAAACTACTGTATTTTTCTTCCAAATTTATTACCAAATATTGCGCAATAATAATCCATTCAACTTCAAAATTTGAGCTCAATACCTCCATTTTTACTTGAATTCTATTATTTTTAATAGTTGATTTATTTTTAATAGTTGAAATTGACCTTTTTCATGGAGACTTCTATATAGGAAAGGAATGGATTAACATCGAATATGTTTGATATTCTTGACACGCCTGATGTCTTTATGCGTATCGAGAACAAGCTGCGAAAAAAAAAATTCTACTCAGTTACCCGACATTAAAGCACACTTTAAACGACACTGCACAAAGAAATTGTAAATTTAATGTACCGGACTGGAAGTTTTCATGCAAAAACTGGTACATTAAATTGAATGTACAATTGTGACGAAAAATTAATATACTTTTTCATTGAAATTAAAGTAAAATATAAAAATTTAAGTAAATTATAAAAATTAAAGTAAATTACCAAAAATGAAGAATTTCCAATGTTTTTAACATACTGAACATTAATTTTTCATTTTCAGTTCGGTACATTGAATTTCATTAAAAAAAATTTTTTGCGGTGAATGAAACCCTGATCCGTTAGCCGGAAATCTTTAGCGGATTTTTATAATTACCGGTAGCATCCATTACTTCGTAACGTTGCAGGACAACAGCATCAGCAGTTTCGAGCCTTGGGTCTCGGGCAACGACCCTTCCTGGACACCCCGGCATCGTTCACCTCGCACCTCCGGGAGCTCGAGTCTTACCGTCGAAACAAGCATCATCACCATCACCAGCACCATCACCAGAATCATCACAACAACCAGAGCGGCGTTGGCAATTCTCACCTCCAGCAGCAGCAGCAACAGAACGCAAACGGCAATGGCAATTCCGGTGGCACCGGCTGCAACGATCCGAGCAATCCGGCGAATCCTGCCGGTCAAGCCTCGCCATCCTCCGGGACGCATCTCGGGAGCGCGACCGGGACGTCGAACACTCATCAAGACTGTTACAAGCACAGTCCACAGCATGGAGGTGAGTTCGTGCATTCCTTTGCGTAATAACATTGACGAACGTTCTAAACTTCCTTTTCCACAAAGAAAAAAAAAAAAAAAAAACAACAACACTGTGTTCGGTGAGTGCGACTTACTTTACAGTCCGTGTATGATGTTCGTAACACCGCATCAGTAACGCGTAATATTTTCTGTAACGGATGTAGGAGAAGTGCTACAGCCTGCTGATTGTGACGTTGTACAGCCAGTGTACGTAAAGCACAAGAAGCGTGCGTAAAGCACGAGAAGCCCGCGTAAAGTACGCGAATCGTGCGTAAAGTATGAGAAGCGTGCGTAAAGAACGAGAAGCGTGCGTAAAGCACGAGAAGCGTGCGTAAAGTATGGGAAACGTGCGTAATGCACGAGAAGCGTGCGTAAAGCTCGAGAAGCGTGCGTAAAATACGAGAAGCGTGCATAAAGCACGAGAAGCGTGCGTAAAGTACGAGAAGCGTGTGTAAAGTACGAGAAGCGTGCGTAAAGTATGAGAAGCGTTCGTAAAGCACGGGAAGCGTGTGTAAAGTACGAGAAGCATGCGTAAAGCGCGCGAATCGTGCGTAAAGTACGCGAATCGTGCGGTAAAGTACGAGAAGCGTGCGGTAAAATAAAACCGGCCCGATGTCCGCATGCGCCGGGCTTTGACACTTGGTTGTAAAGCGCCACTTACGCCACTGTCGGCAAGCACGAAAAGTAGAACTTTTCAAGCCTGAGTTACATAAAATAGTTTTTAGCGTGTTTGTCTCTTGCCCGTCTGATAACATTGACGATGATGTTTGGAAGCGGATAGTCCGTAAGATAGGATATAAAAAAAAAGTCTTGAAATTTGTTTCCAGAAGTCTGAACAAGGTCGCGTCAAATATGACGCAGAGTTTCGTTCTCGCTCGTCTCTTTCGTGTATCTTGAGAAGCGGAGAGGAGACAATCGGCGGTTCAGCGATGGTGTGGAATGGGCTTAGGGGTTTACGGGACGAGTGAGCTTCGGCCGTCCGGTTCGTCGGCCGTTACGCGAAAGCTAATAGTTTCATACCTCGTTCCGGCTCTGCACCCTCTAATTCAACGTAATAACGACACTCAACCTGCCGTTGGCCGCGAGGCAGCATCCACCAGCAAACACCGCACGGCAAACCGGCGGAGGCTGAGCGAACCAGCCGCGCCACAGCGAGGTTTCCGTTTTATCGTTGTCGACAGAACGGAAAGTGGTGAATCCACAGAAGTTTCGTTTTTTCGTTCCGTCGCGCATTCCCCTCCTCGGGACGCGAATCACGAGACTCACCTTTTTACTACCTCGAAATCTTTGAAAACTTCAAACTCCAATTCCAACTCGTTTAAATTGTTTGCTTGACAGGTGAATAAATTAATTAATTAAAATTTTTTTTTTAATTGTTGTGGAAAGTTTTTCGACCTGAATAAATATACGAGTAGCCAAAATCGATCCGGAAACTTGGCTGGCTTGCCGGAGGCCGTAAAAAGACCAAGAAAAGTGAACGGGCAAAAAATATTTTTTGTTTCCTCTTTACCTTATTAATATCGTATATTTTCCCAATGGCCTGGTCCCGTGTCGGTCGGAATTCCAACTTGATTCTTGATTTAATTATTTGCTCAAACAGTAAATAAATAAATGAATAAAAAATGCAATTAAAAATAAAAAAAGTAAAATTAAAAATAACTAAAATTGTTATTGAAAGTTTTTCGACGCAAATAAAAATTCGAGCAGCCAAAATCGATCCGGGAACTTGGCCGGCTTGTCGGAGGCCGTAAAAAGACCAAGAAAAGTGAACGGGCAAAAAATATTTTTCGTTTCTTCTTTACCTTCTTAATATCGTATATTTTCCCATTGGCCTAGTCCCGTGTGGGTCGGAATTCCAACTTGATTCTTGATTTAATTATTTGCTCAAATAGTAAATAAATAAATAAAAAATTTAATGAAAAATTTTAAATAACTAAAATGGTTATTGAAAGTTTTTCGACGCAAATAAAAGTACGAGTAGCCAAAATCGATCCGGAAAGTTGGCCGGCTTGTCGGAGGCCGTAAGGAGAGCAAGAGAGGTGGACCGGCAAAAAATATTTTTCTTTTCTTCTTTACCTTCTTAATATCGTATATTTTCCCATTGGCCTGGTCCCGCGTCAGTGGTCACGACCTGATCAAAGATAAGTAGAAGCGCCCATGCGTCGATACACTCCCCCTCCCCCCACCGACCCCCCCCCCCCTTCCGGGCCACTACGAAACCAATACGATGAACCCCTTTGATGCCGAGCGCGTTGCGGTTTTCTTTCTCTTCTCTAACACATTCTCTCTACGGGCATGAACACTTCTTTGTTTAACCATGCCCAAGAGCTGCTGCAGCAACTAGCAGGCCCGGCTGTAAACGAGTGGAGTCTCCTCTCCGAGTGCAACCCCCGTTGGCGAACCTCCTGCTGCCTTCCGTTAGCTTCCTTTTTATTCCTCGACTTCCGTCTGTCGCCCGATCGTCCACTGCCGCGATTGTCGGTAACGAAAACTGTAATCCATTTTTTTTTATATTTATTTATTTATTTTTTTCGACAATTTTCAGCATTACGTGTTGAATAATTCAATCCTCCATGGAGGACAGAAAGAAGCTCGGCAGCTTTGAACAAAAATGCATTACAGTTTTCGTTACCGACCGAGCCGAGTTGTTCCTTCGGTCGTTTCGACTTTGCCGATTTTTCTTTTTTTTCTCGTGTATTTCAACGACACATTGGATGATTTTTTGGTACCTTCATTTTTATCTCTCCCTTCTTCGACTCCACTGTCCATTAGCGAATTTTGTCGGGCGAGTTTTTGTTACCGATCGAGCTCGGCTGAATTTCGTAGAAGAGTTTTCCCTCGTTGTTTCTTCACCCGATTCGACAATGCCGATTTTTCTTTTTTTTTCTCGTGAATTTGACCGGCATATTGGATGATTTTTTTTTGCTACCTTCATTTTTATTTCTCCCTTCTTTGATTCCACTTTTCGTCAGAGAATTTTGTCGGGTGAGTTTTCGTTACTGAACGAGTCCGGATAATTTCCGTAAAAGATTTTTCCCTCATTGTTTCTTCGTCCGATTCGACTTTGCCGATTTTTCTTTTTTTTTTCTCGTGTATTTGACCGGCACATCGGCTGATTTTTTTTGCTACCTTCATTTTTATTTCTCCCTTCTTCGATTCCACTTTTCGTCAGAGAATTTTGTCGGGTGAGTTTTCGTTACTGACCGAGTCCGGATAAATTCCGTAAAAGATTTTTCCCTCATTGTTTCTTCGCCCGATTCGACTTTGCCGATTTTTCTTTTTTTTCTCGTGTATTTGACCGGCACATCGGCTGATTTTTTTTGATACCTTCATTTTTATCCCCCCCCCTCTTCGACTCCACTCTCCGTCGGTGAATTTTGTAGCAGGCCCTAAAGCGAAGCAACAAATCAAACACTAGGATCGCGCGTCGGGAGAAATGGATTATTGAACGAAGGAAAGAAGGCGGGGAGGAAGAAGTGCAAAATGATCTGGAGAACGCGTCGGTGGGCCACGCCAATTTTCTCGTTCCTCGCCTCACTTTTTATTCCTTCGCCTCTCGCTTCGTTTTTTTTTTCTTTAATTTTTTTTTTTCCTCCGCATCATGCATCTTTTCGACTCTGTGTTACTGTCTTTCCCTTCCCTTCCGTCGGAATTATTCCCCGCCAATTCGGGGCAAAAGATCGGATACCTGGCGATCCGTTCGATCGATCGTGCACTCACGTATATACAAGTATATACATGTATATACACATATATATAAGTCGTGTCCGCTTGCACGCCTGCGTAATACCAGAGATCGCCGATCGAGAACCGATCGATCGGCAACGACGCCTCGATCTGTGTTGTTTTTACTTCCACATTGCTGCCAACCAACCCCTCTTCCCACACACAATTTCATCGCGATCGAAATATCGAATATCGATCTCCGCCATTATTCTCTCACCCTTCTCACCCTCGATCGTACAGCTCGTTCGAATTTATATTACTCCTCATTGCTTCTTCGAAATGTGCAAAGTTTCTTTTCACTTTTTTTTTTAATATCATATCCGGATAACTTTGCACGAATGAAGAATATCATTCTCATTTCTTTGGGTATCGAAAAATTCATTTTTTTTTAAATCACATTCGTTCGATATTTATTTTCTTCAATTTCACCAAATCGCTATTTTGATACTTATCGTCAAAAAAACAAAAACAAATACAATGTTAAAATCTACTTAATAAAGTACAAGACTATTAAACACACTCATGGACACTCAACGACACTCACGTCCTCCCATATTTTGAGTGTTTGTGAGTAACGTCGAGTGTTCGTTAGACTTCACACCGGAAATACGTCACCTTCGATCCAGGAATGTCTGTGACCGGAAGTGATGTCATACTGGAAATTAGGTATTTAGGATAAAAGTGGTGAATATGGCCCACCTCGATTAACACGTAAATCAATGATATATGGACCGGGCCATATTCCCCAGTTTTATCCTATAGTATGAAGACACTTCCGGTTAAAAACTGAGATTTTCAAACCGGAAGTGACGTATACTCCGTATGACGTAACGTACGAGAAATGAAACTCTCAAACCAGAAGTGACATCGTACCGGAAATACGTCACTTCCAGTCCGGAAATGGTATTTTTCAACCGGAAGTCACGCCATATCGGAACTGACGTATTTCCAGTATTACGTCAAAAAATAGTCGAAAAATGAGATTCAAACATCAGAAGTAATGAATTTCCGGTAAATCTCCGAAAATTTAAAGTTCCGGTTTCTAAATTTCATAGTCAATGACTCAGCAATATGCGAATGCAATAAAATACATAGCGCTAAAATACAATACATAGAAATACACTCTGCGACGATACTTCCTAAAAAAAAAAGTTCTGGACGACAGGTTAAGCAAAAAAAGACGAAACATCACAAATTTGCGCGAAAAAAAACCCCCGACGCGGAGATGAGAAATTCGCGTAAACGAAGTAAAGGAGGCAAAGAAGAAGAGGAAGAAATAAGTTGTAAAAAAAAACAACAAAAAAAAATGTATAAAGAGAAGCGAGCATTATTCGCTGTTCTCTTATAATATAACCGTGTCCGTTTCTCGTTTTCTCCCAGCGTCGAGTCTCATCTCGAGTCGTGATCGGGGTAATGAGACCCGAGTCTGGTACCGGCGAGGAAGCTTGCGCGCACGGTGAGCCGGCAAACCAGGGACTCTCGAGTGCTGCTCGGGGGATTCCGGGCCATTGTGGAGAACGAGAAAGACGGAGACGAATAAAGAAGCGTGACAGCGAGATAAATAAGAAAAAAAATAAATAATAAAAAAAGAAGCAATAAGAAGAGGAAGAGGATGAAGAAGAAGAGACAAGGACGATTCAACTGGCCGAGAGAGTAACGGATAAGCTTGCGAATAGAATGAGATGAAGCGGCCGTTCAAAGTGGTAGGAAAGTACGTTATCCAGAGGAGAGAACGTTAAACAGAGAGAAAAAAAAAAAAAAAAAAAACAATAAATATAAAGAAAGGTTGCGAAGCGCAGACTGACTGAAAGAAGAAGAGGAAGGAGGAAGAAGAAGGGGTAAGGACTCTGATTATGGGGTGTCAAACAATCACACTGATTGTACATTCTGTGCGCGGGCTGAAACTCTACTTCTGTCTGCCTCCGCGTCTGTGCAGTAAAAGCAGAAGCATCGCAGTGGAGGAACGAGAATAAGCGGAATAAGATGAAGGCAGACATTCTCGTTTCGTTCCTCTATCACCTCCTCTGTCCCTCCGCGATGCTAAGCGCTGCCAACGGAAACACAAACGAGATACGATCTAACGAAACTAACGAGAAAGGAAAATATCCTCGAATCCGTTGCGTTGCGAACGAGCGGCTTTTCAGTAGGACCGAAAAGGATTTTTTTTTATCGGGGCAAAAGTGGCGGATATTACCCGGTTGGTCGATCATTGTTTCACGCCTTAATTCCGACAGGCCCATATTCGCCACTTTTATCCTGATACATCACTTCGTTAAAGAAAGATTCTTAGCAGAGTGGTTGATCTTGGGCCAATATTTTGATTGATATTGATATTTTTATTAATATGAATATTGTGATTGATATTAATATTTTTATTAGTATTAATATTTAGATTGATATTCATATTTTTATTAATATCTATATTCCGGTCATTGGAAAAAAGAATCCTATTTGAATGCTGCTTTGATTTTTTTTTTGGTCGAATCGCTTCGATTCTTTTTCTTTCGTTGCTGTTTCGTCCGTCCCCTTAAGGTAATCCTTGCGAAAGGTGTTCACGTCGCATAAGTTTCTGAGAAATGAGAGGGAATTGCGAACACTTCTGGATAGTATAAAAATCTGAAAAAAAAACAAGCACATTAAATGTGCTGAAGAGATTAATTTTGCATAATAATAATTCTAAGATGTGGCTTTAAATTTTCAATTTCATACGTATTCAGAAAAGTGAACGAATCATTTTCACAAAAAAGAAAGGTTTTTTTGTTAATAATAATAATTTGTGAATAACATTTTTGAATTACAATTATGCAAAATTAATCTTTTCAGCAGCTTTAATATGCTTGATTATTTTCAGATTTTTATACCATCCACAAGTGTTTGCAATTTCCTCTCATTTCTCTGAACCTTATGCGAAGTGACACTATTCGCAAGGACTACCTTAACTATGCTCCTCGAGAGGTGGACGGAGTTATCTCTTTTTTCGTTCCATCCAGACAGATGTTGACATTAATATCGTGATCAATATTAATATTTTTATGTATATCAATATGTTGATTAATATGAATATTTTTATTGATCTTCATGTTTTTATTAATATATATATTCCAGTCATTAGAAAAAAGAATCCTATCTGCATGCTGCTTTGATAATTTTTTAAATCAAATCTTAAAGACATTTGTCATTCGCTTTGATCCTTCTCCGTCCCCTTAACAATTTTCCGCGAGAGCGGAACGGAGTTATCTCCTTTTTCGTTCCATTCAAACAGATGTTGATATTAATATCCTGATCAATATTAATATTTTTATCGATATCAATATATTGATTAATATGTATATTTTTATTGATATTCATGTTTTGATTAATATGTATATTCCAGTTACTAAAAAAAATAATCCTATCTGCATGCTGCTTCGATTATTTTTTTTACCAAATCTTAAAGACATTTGTCATTCGCTTCGATCCTTCTCCGT
>JAPYZC010003115.1:0-16260 GCA_030522665.1 Ichneumoninae sp. A BG-2022a | reverse complement strand
TTTTTACCATCCACTTGTCCGCGTTGGCTGGGGGACCGAAAAAAACCTGTGCCAGATAAGATTTTGTTCTCGACGATGCAACAACGGCTCGTCAACTGCTTCTGCATTCGATATTGACATTGTCGTGGGAATCTGTTTGTACATACGCAATGTTATGTTTGGACAGCGAAAAAGGTAATTGTTACGCTAGGGTTCCAGTTCTTACTGCGGCAATGTAATCGCCGTAATAAATTGAAAATCGGTTGCCTAAAAAAATATTTCACCGTCAGATTGTGATTAAAAAAAAAGAATAATTAATTTTTATTGTCGTATGAATGTGTTTATATATTCGCAAAGTTATGTTTCTAGGTGTAATCAGTCAAAAAAAAAATCACCGCAACATTTTGAATGAGAAAAAAAAATGATGGTTAAGGAGGTTGGAGCGAGTGGTGTTCGTTTTGCCTAAATTTGAGAAATTCGGGAAAGAATTGCAAACACTTCCCAATGTTATAAAAATTTGAAAAAATTCATACTTATTATCGGCACTGTAAAGATTCATTTCGCATAATAATAATTTCAAAATGTTATTAACAAATTGTTGAAAAAAAAAATTGTTCATCAAAATATGTGGCAACTCAACTTTTTTTTTTAATAAAAATGATTCGTTCATTTTTCGGAATACGTATGAATTTTTTCAGATTTCTATCTTTATTTTGATTTTTCTTGTTTTTTACATGGAAAAATTCGCAAAACTCAAAATAAAGATAAAAATCTGAAAAAATTCATACGTATTCCGAAAAGTGAACGAATCATTTTCATAAAAAAAAAGTTGAGTTACAACATATTTTGATGAACAATTTTTTTCAATAATTTGTTAATAACAGTTTGAAATTATTATCATGTAAACTTAGTCTTTTCAATGCCTATAATAAGTATGAATTGTTTCAGATTTTTGTAACATTGGGAAGTGTTTGCAATTTTTGCCCGAATTTCTCGAATTTAGGCGGAATGAAAACCACTCGCTCCAACCTCCTTAAAGAAAACCAAACTTTAGACATTTTTTGATCCACCATAGTTTAATACAAGTTCATCGTATAGAGCTCAAGTTCGGGGAGTGGAAGGGCATAATAAAAACTAAAAATACTCGGTGATTTGTGGTATTTATCCTTCTATAATTTCGTCATAGGATATCTATAAGGTAGTCATACAAATAAGTCGTCGCATTTCGCGTACAAAGAATTTCTTCACGAATCCACACGCGAGTGTAGCGCGATCCGAGACGAGTCGACATTCATGATCGACGCTCTTTTCGATCCATATCAACAAAATACACTTAGCTCTCGGTGCGAGCAGCGCCTCTCGCCAACACGGAGACAACGGTGATGGGTTACAGTGTTTTCTTTTCTTTTCTCTTTTTTCTTACATAAAACTGAGGAACATGGCGCTAAATTCCGCAAACCAAATAAAATCCGTTCGACGCGAGAGGATTCCATTTGCGGGAAATGACAATCCACTTGCTGTGAAAAAGATTCTCTCGTGTCAAATCGATTTTATTTGGAGTGCGTTATGAAGCAATATAAAAAAAAAATACGCAAACATCGACCGAAGATCATCGCTGAATATATAATCTATTCGTGTTAAGGTGTGTCTGTGTGTGAGTCGAATTGGTCGATAAAAGTCGTTTAATTATAAATTCTAATGCACAAAAAAACTTCGATAAACTTATAATATAGCAAAATAATGATCGAACACATATTATTGTGTTCAGTTTCGTAAATTAGCTTCTCGAGCAAGCTAACGAAATATCGCGGAATTTTTTTTTTCTTTTTTTTTCATCAAAATATTAGAATCGTTATAATTATTTAGTAGAAATTACACACAGTGCAGATTGCAAAGCCGTACAGAGATTGTAGACTATTTTTGAATTGTCGTTATGTATTTCGCACAGTCATTGACGTTTAATGTTCGTTAATTCAGAAAAATCGGGGGGTTGTAAAGTTTGCCAACGACAATTATTATTTATAAATTAAAAAAAAACGACGCGACGCGGTGATCGGGTCAATCTCTATCGTGAAACAATGAAATATGCCCGCCGATGGGAATCCGCGCGGGCTCGTTAAGTGAGACGCGCTTAAAACTCTGATTCAACCGTAAAAATGATCCACGAGTAACGAAATTTTGCACGTTATCGTATCATCGTGTCGCTGAAATTCAGCCGTCGCAATGATTTTTTTTTTTTTTTTTTACTAACGGTCCCACGTAATCTACCTATTTTTTTCGTGCTTCTCATTTTATTACTCGTCGAATTTAATGGAATTGACCGTCATATCTATCTGACCGCCACGATAGGCACCGCGCTTCTTCTTCGTTTTCTCGTGACGGAAAGACTTGCCCTTGGTGTGCTTCAGGTCCAGGTTTGCCTTTTCTCCCCATGAGCCTCGCGCACCTTTCTGTTCGAGAAAAAAAACAAAAGACACGCAATTAGTACGACGATCGACAGATTAAATCAATATTTTACCTTCGACCTGCGAAGAAGTAAACTTTGCTGCGGTAGAAGACAAAAAAAATTACTATCGTCGTTATATTTTCGGAAATAATATTTTTTTAAGTAACAATAATTTTTATTGTTAAAATCTTTCCCGTAAACAAAGTTTACTTGTCGATGGCAAAAGGTAATGCCCGCAGTTATTTCGATCGATCGATCGATGATTCGTCGAATCTGACCTTTGAAGAAGTAAACTTTGCTGCAATACTGCACAAATAGTACATTACGATACTAGTGCGAAAAACTTTTTCTGACGAGTGTGAGTTTGCAGTATGAGAAGGCACATGTTGCAATCACACGAGTTAAGAAAACGTTTTTCGCACGAGTATTGTACATTTTATTTCACGAGGTGTGAAAACGGGGTTTTTATGCACGCGATGCGTGCAAAATCGTAATTTTCCCATTGAGTGATATAAATAGCAATTTACGATACTAGTGCGATAAAACTTTTTCTGACGAGTGTGTTCGTCGCACTCGCCGAAGTCGAGTGTTGCAATCTCACGAGTTAAGAAAACCTTTTTCATCAGTCGGTGCGGAAATCGCGACTTTTCCCCCCGCTTCGCGTGCGTAAATCCGCCATTTTCGCACCTTGTGATGAAAAATTTCGTACATCCCTCGTGCGAAAAACGTTTTTCTAACTCGTGTGATTATTAGGGTGTTTCAAAAAAAGGCCTTGTTTTTTTTAATTTTCCTCCCACCTATTTAAAGTACAGATTTCGATCTCAAATTGAACCTCACAAAAGGCGGTACCAAGCTAAAAATCGTAAGAGGTGCCGCATTCGACGGTTAATCCAAAAAATGCGGCACCTCAAACTTAATTGTCAGCGACCGTCTTTCGCTGGATTTTTTAATCAATTAATATATATAGTTCTGTGGGGTGGGAGTTTAACGTTTTGTCATTTTTTGTATTAAACACAAAAGACTACAAATAGTATTTTGGGTTCACTACAAAAAATTACAAAAAGTTAATCTCCCACCTCGTAGAATTATATATTTCGATCTAAAAAAACATTTCGCGAAAGGCGGTCGTAGACAATTAAGTTTAAAAGGTGCCGCAATTTTTTGGTACAAACGCCGAGTGCGGCACCCCTTAACATTTTTTGCTAGAGACCACCTTTTGCGAGGTTCAATTTGCAATCGAAATCTAGACTTTAAAAAAGTGGGAGCAAAATTTAAAAAAAATGTCCTTTTTGTGAAACACCCTAGTGATTATAGCACTCGCCTTCGGCTCGAGATGCAAACTTACAGTCGTTAGAAAAACGATTTTCGCCCTCATGGAGTTGTCCCTCATGGAAATGTACTATTTCGCCCCAGTATCGTACAAAATTTTACTTCACACGGTATGAAAATGGGAATTTTATCATGGTGGCCGTTTTTTGCCCTGAACAAAATTCCCTGACTTTTCCCTGACTTTTCACTGATCAATAAAAAATTTTCCCTGACCAAACTTCTCATGTCTATTAAAACAAAAAAAAAATAATCGTGCAAATGCAAATGCCTAATTATAGTATGTTTAATTCTGTTTTTTTTTCTAATGATCGGAATTTTTATTCAAGGCTTCCGTTTATGTACTTTTTATTTAAAAGGGCAACATATTCGGAGTGCTTAAATATGAATAAACCGGATTATGGTAAAGAGAGAAAAGAAGTGCAGGGAGGACTAGTCTCGTGATAACCGTAGGCTGTTAATGTATGTTTAGTTTGTTATGTAGTCTAGAATCAAATGTTAGTTTATATTTTATGTTTACTATTTTTTATCTACCATCTTTACGATTTTTATTCAGATATTTAAAGATTTTGTATGCTGCGCTCTGTATTGAGCTTAATCTAAATCGATAAAAAAGGAGAAATTCGTCAAATAAATTAAATTAAAGTTTACCTATAGAAGGTTTGTCGACAATTTACTTTTTCCCTGACCAATTTTGAAATTCCCTGACTTTTCCCGGTTTTCCCTGACCAAGTTTTTGTTTCCCTGACTTTTCCCGGTTTTCCCTGACCGCGGCCAACCATGTTTATGCTCAGCATACCCAAAACTTCCGTTTCTGCACCGCGTGAAGTAAAAGAAAGACTACCGTCTTTACATTTCCGGAAATCATATAAAATGTTGCACATGTTTTATTCGAAAACATGTTCCCCGCAACAAAGTTTACTGTTCGATGGCAAAAGTTCTCCCCGTCAGTCGCTTCTCGATCGACCGACCGACGATTCGTCGACGTTGATGTCTCACCTCTGGCGAGCCTCTCTACGTTCAATCGTCGAAGGTGATTTTTTTGTTTTGCGCCGCCGCGTCGTTACCGAAAGATTTTCTCTCGCCGAAGCCGCCGCCGCCCCTGCCACCGCGGAAACCGCCCCCGCGACCCCGCTCACCGTCCCCGAAAGATTTTCTGAAACCATCCCCCCTTCCCCGACTATTGCCGTCGCTGCCGCCCCACGAGTTTCTGTTCTCGAAACCTCCCCGGCCGCCGCGTCCGCCCCGGAAACCCCCGCGACCGCCGCGATCGCCGCCACGGCCTCCGCGATCGCCGCCTCCCCGACCTCGATCGCCGCCTCGGCCGCGGAAGCCGCCGCGACCTCCGCGCTCTCCGTCCCTACCGCCGCGGAATCCGAAACCTCCGCGACCACCCCGGAAGCCGCCTCCTCTTCCGCCATGAGTTTTGAAACCGTTCTCCTCGCCTCCTTCCTCCTCGGCCTAGAACATAAGAGAAACAACAGGTCAGCCGCCGTGCTCGAACTAAATCGTGTCGCATTTGATGTTCGAAATGTTTTTTTTTTTCTCGTCATTTTTTTTTTCGCCTCCGCATCGCGTGTTCCTCCAGCAACAGGGGCAGGCCTCTGAAAAAGTGGCTGCTACGGAATAGAAAAAGAAATTTCACAGCGAAACAATAGAAACGATCTGGATGGAGTGTGCGAGGAGTCGGAGAACGGGCATTCACGAAGCGGCGGTTGACCTGCTGTTTTTCCTCGTTCGTTCTATTCGGAACTCTTCTTACCTTCGCCTCGAACGAATTGTCCGACAGACGCGGATGGAGGTTGCCGATGTACTCGTCGTCGTTCACTCGCCGGAACGGGGTATTTCTCTGTGACTGTTGATTGAGGATTTTAATAAAATGGTCGTGAAAATTCGATCGCAGCTGTGTCGGGGCATAAGAACGATGATTTGGCTTTAAGTACTAAAGACAGTGGATTTCTATTTATGATCTGTATACATTGATAGTAATAATTATTATTACCATTATACGTAATTTATTATACAATCGGTAGAAAATAAAGCCTTATTTTGGAGGTCTGAATAACTAATTACAAAATTTATGAACACTTAAAATTGCGACTCTCTAGTTTATTTAACTAATAACATGTTATAAGTTAAATAAATTCGAGTGTTGTAATTTTGAGTGTCTGTAACTTTTATAATTCGTTATTCAGAGCTCTAAAATGGGGATTTATTTTATACTGATTGCAAAGGTAAAATCCGTCAAAGAAATGATTTAATTGAAAAATGTAATTTAAATGATTACAGAATAAATATTATTATGTAAACGAGAGCCAAACATTATTCTTATTGCGCGAGAAAACTGTGTCAATAAATGGTCATGAAAATTCGATCGCAGCTCTGTCGGTTCACAATAACGAAGATTTAGCTTTTGTAGTACCACAGAGAGTGGATGCTATTCATGATTTGTATTTATAAACGATTATAATTATATAAATCATTATTACACCTTATTATGTAATCGGTATAAAATAAATTCTAATTTTAGAATTCTGAGTAACGAATTATAAAAGGTATAAACGCTTAAAATAACGACTCTTAAATTTATTTAACTAATAACATATTATTATATAATACGTTATTATCAAATAATAACATTCAAGAGTTGTATTTTTAAACGTTTATAACTTTTATAATTCGTGACTCATAACTCTAAAATTATCATTTATTTTATACTTATTGTAAAGGAAAAATCCGTCAAAGAAATGTAAAAATTAAATAAAAACAATAATAATAATACTATTATAGAATAAATATTATTGTGAACGAGAGGCCAACAGCGTTCTTATTCCGCGAGAAAACTGCGTATATAGTTCCAAATTGTGTAACGTACGAGTAAGCGAAGCATCCGTATTTTTTTTTAATTGCAAATATTTTGTTTACCTTGTCGCCATTCATGCTGTTGTTAGCCTTGACGAAATTATTGTAGTTTCCTTTTTTCGCGGGTTTGTTCTCCTCGTCCTCCTCCACGTTTTTCTCGTGTTTTCTCTTCTCGCCCTTGGCCGGTGTCTTGAGAACGGGCTTCTCCTCGGCCTCGTCGCTCGACTCCTCGGCCGACGAGGATTCCTCCTTGGCTACGGGTTTCTTGGCTACGGCTTTAGCCGCCGGTTTCTCGTCCTCTGAGGAGTCCTCCTCGCTCGAGGACTCTTTCTTCGTGGGTTTGGCCGCGGGTTTCGCTGGCGCCTTCGCCGCTGGTTTCTCGTCCTCGGAGTCGGAATCCTCGCTCGACGATTCCTGCTTCTTGGTCACGACCGCGGGCTTCGCGGCGACCTTCGCGGGTTTGCTCTCCTCCTCGGAGTCGTCCGAATCGTCGCTGGACGACTCGGCGGCCTTGGCCGGTGTTTTCGCCGGTGCTGGCGCTGGCTTCTTCGCCGGCGGCTCGTCGTCGCTGTCCTCCTCGCTCGACGACTCCTCCTTCGCCGATGTCTTCACGATCGGGGTCTTCGGAGCCGCAGCCTTCTTGGCCGGCGTTTTCGCCGCCGGAGTTTCGTCCTCCGAGGAATCGTCGGACGAAGATTCCTCCTTGGCCGGCGCCTTGGCCGGCACCGGCTTCGCGGGCGTCTTCACCGGAGATTTCTTGGCGGGTTTCTCGTCCTCGGACGAGTCCTCGTCGCTCGAGGATTCTTTCTTCGTTACCGGTTTCGCGGCCACTGGCGGCTTCGCGACCGTTTTCGTTTTGGTGTCTTCCTCGCTGTCGGAGTCGGAATCGTCGCTGGACTCCTTTTTCGTCACCGGCTTCGCGGCCTGTTTGGCCACCGGCTTGACCGGCGTTTTCGCCGCTACCTTCGCGGGCGCGGCCGGCTCGTCGTCGCTGGAATCTTCCTCTGAGCTGGAAGCCTTCTTTACCACGGGCGCCTTCACGGGTGATGCTGGCTTCTGTGCTGGCTTCGCTGGCTTCTCGTCTTCGCTCGAGGAATCCTCCGACGAGGACTCCTTCTTACCCTTCGCCGGAGTCGGTGCTTTGGCTGGTGTCTTTCCATTTAGCTGCGGTGGCTTCTTTGGCGCCTCGGCTTCGCTGTCCGAATCAGAGTCTGAACTGCTGTCCTTTCCGGATGCGTGGTATTTTATCTTTTTCGAAGAGCTTTTCTGATAGAACTGCGCCACCTCCAGTATTCCGGGGGAAGATTTCATCAACGGGGGCTGGAAAAATGTATACGTTTTACTTTAATTATTATTTTGTGTTTACTTTTTTCTTTTTGTTTATTTATTGTAGAAC
Organism: Ichneumoninae sp. A BG-2022a; assembly: GCA_030522665.1. Classification (NCBI taxonomy): domain Eukaryota; kingdom Metazoa; phylum Arthropoda; class Insecta; order Hymenoptera; family Ichneumonidae; species Ichneumoninae sp. A BG-2022a. Next base: position 8,251 of record JAPYZC010003115.1, on the reverse strand, counting down.
AGGATTTAGCCTGTAAATAGTGGGCGCACAATTGATTTGAAATTCGGAATTCACTCCGACATTGCAGCGACACGGTTTGAGATACGAGTTTGTTGATTGGACGGGTATAGTCATATTATTTTGTGATGAAAAAAATAAACAGACAGGACGTTTGACCATTACGACGCAATCATTTTTTTTCGTCAAGAGCATTCTCTTGATAATGTTGGTAGTACAGAGAAAGAATCGTTTCATTTGCAGTGGGCTCGAAAAATGTAAATGTTGTACTTCAATTTTTTTTTTTTCGTTGTAGAAGCAAATAGCGTATACTCGATAAATTTAATACTCCAAATATTATTTCGACCTTGTAGAAACATGGATTAAGGAAATAAGTTTGTTGTTTCTATGGGTATCGTCATAGTTCGAAGTAAAAAAAAAATTTATATGATACATTTGGCCATGATGTTGATACATCAATGGCGAAAGTACGCGGAAAGAATTGTTTTGTTTGCAATAGACTGGAAAAATATTAATGTTTTAGTTTATTATACTTCATTTCTTTTTATTGTTGAACAGAGTAAATATAATGCACCAATAAATTTGATGCTCCAAATTTACTTCGACATTCCAAAGAAACGGACGAAGGGATGAGTTTTTTTATTCAACGAGTATCGTGTATTTCAAAGTGAAAAAAAAGCATGAAAATAATAACACGTTTGACCATTACAATGTACACATTTTTTTTGTTTCGTCAAGGGTATTCTTTATATTTCCACGACTGTGTTGGTAAGACCAGGACGAATTGTTTTGTTAGCGGTAGGTTGAAAAATGATCAAAATTTCCTTCAATGTTTTTTTTTTTATCATAGAACAGAATAAATAGGTTGTACACGATAAACTTAAAACTCAAAATTTACTCCGACATTGTAGAGACACGAACTAAGGCATGAGTTTGTTGATTCGACGATTCTGGTCGTATTTCTGAGTGGGAAAAAAAGAGCATGAAAATAATAACACGTTTCCTCACTACGCCGCGCGTGGTTTTTTTTTTGTCAAACATATTCCAGATATCTCCACAATAGTGTTGGTAAGTCGAGGAAAGTATTGTTTAGAATATGGTGGGCCGAGAACATTAACAAAATTTAGTTTAATTCTCCTCGTTTTTTTTTTTATACAGAATATAACAAATAGCATGCACACGATAAATTTTAAACTCGAAATTTACCCCAACACTTTACAAACGAAGAGACGAGTTTGTTGATTCGACGAGGCCGTCGTATTTCAAAGTGGGAAAAAGGAGCATGAAAATAATAACACAGTTTGGCCATGGCGACGCGCACGTTTTTTTTTTTTTTTTCGTCAACCGTCTTCTCGATATTTCCACGACAGAGTTGGTAGCACGAGAAAAGAATTGTTTTGTTTGGGCTGGGCAGTTAGTTTCGGGGATTGTTAGAACAATCGAGCTGGACGGTCGATGATTGTTGTTCGAGGAAAAAGGCATGGTAAATCCGGGTGTTTCATCGACGAACGTTCGAGCGTCCACGTGGTGTGCGGAGGCAAAGGCGGCATTGCGTAGTTAACGATTTTGTGGGCAAAGAAAATATAGGACGCTCGATGAATTGTTTTGCTCGAGATCGTAAGAAAAAAAACACTTACCGCGTGCGTCTTCTTCTGGTAAACCTTGGCGAGGGACGCATCCTTTTTAAGCAAATAATCGTGCACGAGGGCAGAAACCATTAATTCCTCGGCGGATGCCATGACGGACGCGGGCAAAGGACCGTCGAAAGTTACTGCGCTCGCTATCGGGGCACGGCGTGGTTCGATAGTCGCACGGAACGGGGCGCTCAAGATGGCCGAGCGTTACTTCCAATGTCGCAACATCCGTTATTCGAAAACCGTTCGTGGACACGTCGTTTGTTTATTTTACGAGCTCCGATATTTCGACTTGCTCGAACGAAACATTGTGTAGCTCTGATGTACGATTTGTAAAGATGGTTTTATCGCCTCGTGTATTCTTGCAACGATCGATAAATGAGAAAAAAGAAGGTCGACGATTTCACTTAAGGTGAAATGAAAGTCACGTGACGGAGTTAGGAGTGAGAGAGATAGCGGCATTGGTCTCACGGTGGAGCAAGGGAGAACGTGATTCACTTCGCCTTAATAAAAATTAACGAGTCTGCGCTTGCAGCACTCGGTGCAACTTCGTAAATTCGTTGGCAGGAAGGAGATATTATTACCGCGATTCGCGGTGCATAATCATCCGTCGCGCAAGCCATCGGGCAGTCGATGATTTTATCGATCGCAGAAAAGGTCGTGGAGCATTTGGTAAAGCGTCTCGCGTGTGTATATTCGTAGTTCATTCGGTTGGGTCGCGTAGTATAACGTTGTCTTGCAAAGTATGTATTAAACAATTCGTATCAATGATAAAGTCAATATCGGTTTATGCATTATTGTACTAATGGATAGTAAGAAAAAAATAATAACGGTTACAACTTTTCGAGAAAATAAACGAGTCTTTGCATTTGTAGCACTTGGGACAGCTTCGTAAATTCGTCGACGTGTTCCGGTCGGAATGAGAGAGATATAATTCACTCGATGTAAGGTACACGATCATGAGTCGCGTCGGCCATCCGGCAGTCGGTGATCGTATCGATCGCAGGAAAGGTCGTGGCGCATTTCGCAAGGCGTTGCGCGTGTTTAAACATTCGAGTTTAGCTGTTTCGTAGTATGTTCGGTCGCGTCTCGTAGCACAATGTTCTTCTACGTGTAATTCAATAATTCGTATGCATAATAATGTCAACGTCGGTTTATGAATTATTATAAAGATGGACCGCGAAATCTTCGAGCCGTTGCATTCGTTGAAGCTTCGCAAATTCACCGCCATGTTATCGATGGTATAGAAGAAACGATGCGCTCGTTTTGCGGTACATAATCGGCTGTCGAGTCAGCCATCCGGCAGTTTGTGAGCTTGCCTTTCATGGGTATGGTCGTAGAGCCTTCGGTAAAGGGCCTCGCGTGTGTATTTTCGCGTGTCGTTTCGTGTTTCGATCTTTCGACCCCGCGCGGCACGATGCTCCGCACGCTGCAGTATCAAAACACAGCCCAAAGACTGGCCTTATCATGGCCGGCACTTACAAGAATTTCATAAAACTATTGGATTCTTGGCCTCTCGACAAAACGAAAGCCGGCAGGTGAGTATCGCACGAATTATGATATCGAAATAGTCGAAGAGATAAACCTATTAATAATCTATGACACGACGTATCTTCCTCATAAACTTTCTCCCATTTTATGTATCAGCGTATCAACATAACCTCGCGGAGGTTGCGTTCGCGTAATAACGAAAAATTGTATGCAACAATCCGCACGATTTACGCAACGACACTCAATCATCACAAGAATCATAAGAGTTCAGTTCAGAATCTTATTCGTTTATTTATTTGCGCTCCCGAAAACGATGCAACAATCGGCACGATTTGCGCAACGACGCGAATGATTTTTCAACAATTCCTCCATTAATTTTATTCCATTCTTTTTTTTTGCAGAGATTTGGGTCGGCACGTAAAAGACCAGATATAAGTAGCTAAACTTCGCGGAAGTTGTGTTCATGCAATAACGAAAAATCAATTAATTAATTTCATGATGAACGTGCAAAACTCAATTACGAGTGATTAGAATCGGAGCATGATGAATTAAAATTGAAATAAAAATAAGAATCGCAAGACATCTTATTACTTTGTTTATTTGAGCTCCCGAATTCGATACAACTATCGGCACGATTTTCGCAACAACACTTAATAATCTTTCAACAATTCAAAAATTCCTCCATTAATTTGTTTCCGTCCCTTTTTTTGCAGAGATTTGAGCCAGCACATAAGAAACCAGAAAAAGAAGTAGTTTTAATAATTAATCAAATTCTACCTACCTATACCTATTCTATTTACCTATACTAAAGGTAGTAAAACTTTGCGGAAGTTGTGTTCGTGCAATAACGAAAAATGAATGAATTAATTTCATGATGAACGTGCAAAGCCCCATTACGAGTGATTAGAATTAGAGCATGATGAATTAAAATACAAATTAAAATTGAAATAAAAATAAGAATCGCAAGACATCTTATCACTTTGTTTATTTGAGCTCCCGAATTCGATACAACTATCGGCACGATTTTCGCAACAACACTTAATAATCTTTCAACAATTCAACAATTCCTCCATTAATTTGTTTCCGTCCCTTTTTTTGCAGAGATTTGGGCCAGCACATAAGAGACCAGATAAAAGTAGCTTTCTCGAAGGGCGCCACGCGCTCTGTCGTCGATCAGGAGCAGTGCGACCGTTACTACCAGTGCCTGAGGCGGCTGGCCTCCAATTACTACGGGCAAAAGTACCAGCGCACATCGTCAGTAACAGCGAGCGGTCTCTCAGCGGAGCAGTGCAATCTCGCCCTCAGCCCTGAGCTCGAGGAATACTTCAGAGAGGAGGAGCTAGGTTTCTTCAAGAGTCGAGTCCGAAAGTTGTGGAGAACCAAAGATGCGCTCACTAAGGCCGATTAGGGTCGTAGGTGCGCATCTGCACGGCCGTTTGTCCTCGGCTCTGGCGGAAGGCCGACCGGCCGACGCTGGCCCGGAGCCTCCGCCCGCGAAGCCCCCGCGACGCCGGCACGTTCCGGTGATGGCCGAGGAGGTCCTGAAGTATCTCGAACCCTCGGCGGGTGAGATTTTCGTCGACATGACTTTCGGAGCCGGCGGACACTCCACAAAAATTTTGGACTCCCATCCGGACGTTAAGATCTTCGCGCTCGATCGCGATCCGGTCGCGCACGAATGCGCGCGAGAGCTGGCCGAAAAATATCCCGGCCGTCTCGTGCCCTTGCTCGGGAGATTTTCCGAACTGCCGAGACTCTTCGCCGAGCGCGGCGTCCCGACGAATAGCATCGATGGCTTTTTGTTCGACTACGGCTGCTCGTCGATGCAGTTCGACGTTGCCGGCCGAGGCTTCTCCGTGTCGAAGAACGGCCCGCTCGACATGCGCATGGACGGTTTTCGCTGCCCCGAAGCGCCGACCGCGGCTGACGTTCTGGCTCGCGCGCCCGAGGAGGATCTCTATCGAATAATCAAGGTCTACGGCGAGGAGAAGCGCGCGAGGCCGATCGCACGCGCGATCATCGACGCGAGGTACACGTTCAAGAAACTCGAGACCACGGACGAACTCGCCAGGCTCGTCGAGTCCGTTCTCGACGACGAGGAACGCAGCGACAAACTCGGCAGATTCGCCCACGCCGCCACCAAGGTATTTCAGGCTCTTCGTATATTCGTCAATAACGAACTGAATGAGATCAACTACGGTATGCTCGTGGCTCATCGGTATCTCAAGATGAGCGGACGACTCGTCGCTATATCGTTTCACTCGCTCGAGGACACGATCGTCAAGAGGCATCTCGGAGGCAACATAACGGAAAACATGATCAACCGGTCGCCGCTGAAGTACGTCGATCAAAATAGGTCGTACGACAAAATTGAGTTCGAGAACATGACCGAGGTGCCCTGGCTGATGCTCCACAAACACGTGCTGGTACCCAAGGGCGACGAGGTCGAGGCCAATCCTCGCTCACGCTCGGCCAAGTTTCGCGCGCTCATTAAAGTCAAGTAATTCGGGGCAGCGGGCGGGGGAGACGTGAAATTGTACTATAGTAGACGATTTATCTAATAAACACTACGAACATTGATTCGTAAGAAACATTTATCATTTAAACAAGGATATCGTAATATACGTTTTTTTTCAAATTAATATGAAAATAGATTTTTTTTAGGTGTAGTAGAAATAGTTTAGTGAGGGATCCAGAAATACAGAAAATTTGAATATTGAATTTTTATCAGGATATGATAGGAAAATTTTTATTTTCAATTTTTATGCGGAAGCAATATGAAAATGTCAATTTTCAACTTTTTCTAGGTATAGTAAAGAGAGTTTAGTATAGTAAAGAGTATTTTGGAAGAGGAGAAAATCACGATCGCCCACTCCCAATTCGTCAAGGAACACGGCGTCCACGTGGAAGCGTTTATGGCTAATATTACAGTCCTCTAAAGTTTGAAGCATTATGCGTAGCATATTAATTATGTCGATTCTACGAAACCGCCTCGTTCCGTCGGTAAAACAGGAAGGATCAGCAGCACCTTAAGGAGAAGTGAAATATCGCGGTCGGTAATGAAACCTGTAATGAACTTTTCTCGAGGGTAATTCCGCATTCGGCCCGAATTAATTTTTTTCTCAAAAAAATGTGGACCTTTAATTAACGTTAATTTGAAAATTGCAACTATCTTTCTCGCACGTAACAGCTGTTTCACTTCCCCTTAAAGTCAAGTAATTCTAGGAGGAGTAGGAGGGGAACATAAAATTGTACTATGTCAGGTAGCAAAAAGACATTGGATATGAAAAAATGTTTAAAGTGGGTTACATATGTCCGTCCGGATGGTTACTGCAACCTATCCTACATCCAATAGTTAACTTTTTGGATACTGGTAGCTTTCCGATACCGACTAGAAACTCATTCAAAGCACTTTTTAATAATTAATTTTTTTGTGCTATCTGGGATAGTAGGTTTATCTAATAAAATTGACGAACATCGATTCGTTTGAAAAATTTATTATTAAAGCAAGTAGATCGTAACATGTTTTTTAATATGAAAATAGATTGTTTTTAGGAACAGTGGAGTATTGTGGAGGGAAAAAAATTATATTCACGATCGTCCACGAGAAATTCGTTCGCTCGTGGATTGGAAATGATATAGAAATTACATCTATTCTTGTGATCGAGGTATAACAATGAATTCGATGGACCTAGAACAGTCCTTCGATCTCGTCGGTCTCGCTGTTCCAATCCATGTCGTAGATCGCGGGCCTGGTCGACAGGCCTGGCATCATCATTATCTGCAATCGTGAAAATGTTATGTTATCACACTATTTACAAATAATCTTATTATATAATAGTGTCCGAAGAATTTTTTTCTTTTCTCGGTGTAAAGATTCGTCAGCCTCAGGACAAGATATGAAAAAAGAAATGTACCTCTCCAACCATCGGTACAACGAATCCGGCGCCGGTGGAGACGAAAATGTCGGTAATGTTGAGAACGAATCCCGTCGGTGCTCCCTTGATAGCGGGATCTCCGGTGAGCGAGTTCGACGTCTTTGCCATGCAGAGCGGATACTTGTCGTACCCAAATTTGTTGTACCTCGCAATTTTTTCCTTTACCTGCGAAAAAAAAATCATAAATATCTCGAAACACCGAAAAATTGAGCGTTTCGCAAACACTCGAATATTGAATTGCTAAAAAATTGAAAAATGCTTTACCTTGTCGGCGAGAATTACTTCGCCAGCTCCGTACATCTCCTTCGCGATAACGTTTATCTTATCCTCTATGCTCATGTCCTCCTTGTACAGCAGTTTGAAGTTTCCTGCCCTATCCGTTGCCGTTACGACTGCGTCCGCTAGCTCGAGCGCGCCCTCGCCACCCTTGGCCCAGTGATTGCAGACAACCGCGTCTGCCGCTCCGCCCTTCAGGGCTGCGGCCTTGACCAATTCCAATTCTGCCGCCGTATCCGTTCTGTCAGCAGGGAAAAAATAATAGACAATTATTTTTTATAAATATTTTTAAAAATATGAAAAAGTAATATTAAAAAGATAATAAAAAATATAAATAATATTAAGAAAGTATAGTAATTAATTATATTTTTTGAAATTTATAATAAATAATATTCTTAATATCGAAGCGAAAAGTGTCGCACATTTTTCGGCCCGCTACCCGCTATACGAGTGCTTTTTTTAGGGACAGATATTTAAAGAATTGGTTAGAGTGGTGTTCATGTTGCCTAAATTCCAGAAATTCGGGCAAGAATTGCAAACACTTCCCAATGTGATAAAAATCTGAAAAAATGCATACTTATTATAGGAACTGAAAAGATTCATTTTGCATAATAACAATTTCAAAATGTTATTAACAAATTGTTGAAAAAAAATTGTTCATCAAAATATGTGGTAACTCAACTTTTTTTTACTAAAAATGATTCGTTAATTTTTCGGAATACGTATGAATTTTTTCAGATTTTTATCTATGTTTTGATTTTTCTTGTTTTTTACATGAAAAAATGTGCAAGAGTCAAAATAAAGATAAAAAGCTCAAAAAATTCATACGTATTCCGAAAAGTGAACGAATCATTTTCATTAAAAAAAAAAGTTGAGTTACCACATATTTTGATGAACAATTTTTTTTTTCAACAA
>JAPYZC010003114.1:0-23356 GCA_030522665.1 Ichneumoninae sp. A BG-2022a | reverse complement strand
GTGAGAAGTTTGGTCAGGGAAAATTTTTTATTGGTCAGTGAAAAGTCAGGGAAAAGTCAGGGAATTTTGTTCAGGGCAAAAAACGGCCACCATGTAGTATTTGCGGACAGCCCGAGCCCGCGGATATTCAGAGAGAATTGGGAGAGGAATTACAAACAATTCTCGATGAGGTAACATTTTAAAAAAATTAAGTGTATGGAAGACATTGAAAAGATTGATTTTGCATCATAATTCCAAAATGTTTATCAACAAATTAACGAAAAAAAAAATTCCCAACTAATCACCCGGCAAACTAACTTTTTTTTTTTACGAAAACGGTTTGTCAATTATTCTGAATACGTATGAATTTTTTTCAGAATTTCGTGGCAGTTTGAAAATTGTGTTTTGAGGTAATACAAAAACGTGATTTTCAAAAATTACACAAAATTCTGAAAAAATTCATAAGCGTATTCAAAAAGATTAACTAATTGTTTTTATATGAACAAAAAGTTAAGTTGCCGGTGGATTTTTTTAACATTTTTTTTTTTCATTCATTTGTTAATAACTTTTGGGAATTATTATTTTGCAAAATCAATTTTTGCAGCACCTTCCATATGCTTGATTTTTTTCAGATTTTTATCCCATCGAGAAGTGTTCGCAATTCCCTCTCAATTCTATCTGAACTCACGTGGGCTCAGGCTGTCAGCTAGTACTACCTTAAATGTTTAGGGAGGGCTGCTTTACATGGCCCCAAAAAAGCGTATTGTCAGGAATTTTCTGTTAGAAAAAAAACAAGTCAAACCAGTTCATTTAGAGGTACGTTTTAATGTGTATTTGAACTGTACGAAAAAATTAGTTTTAACAAGTACCAATAACAAGTTATTGGCCCCCTGTATAGTTATTGGTTATTATTTTTTCTAGATTGGCGGGAGTGTTAAAAAAAAAAAAAACTGAACGACCTATCGTCTTAAACCAAAGCTCATTTTTGTCAGTACTAAATTCACTTCTATGTGAACCTAAAACATGTGAACATGATTAACAAAGTCTTTTAAACAAATTTTTATAGCACGTCAGACTTATTTTTTCTTTCTCAAAAGCACATCTTTTGTTTCTAGACTGAATTAAATAATGATTTTTCGATGTTTTTTGCTTTTCCGAGGTTCACATAGAAGAAAAATATGTAACGATTGAAAATATATTTGATTTTTTGGTTTCGGTCAAGAATTACGAGCCGCATCTTCCTCACCAATTAAAAACTACCGTGCAGTAAATCGGCCAATAACTATGCTTTAATTTTTTATTTTGTGTTAAAAAATTTGCGTCCAGTTCAAATATGCATTAAAACAGGCCTCTAAATTTACTGGGCTCAATTGTTTTTCCTCTCCTAAAAAAAAAATCCTGAAAAACACTTTTTTTAGACCATGTAAAGTAGGGCGCCCCCTTAAGCGAGCTTCCCTCTCCACTACGCGCTGGAGAAAAAGTTTTTAAGTTAAAGCGCCGCCAGTAACTCATCACAAGCAGAAATCCACCTCATACTCTCGAATGCAAAAAAAAAAAACTCGCCATATATACGTCGTATAAAATCGTATAAAAAAATATTTAAAAAATTCATGGCGGAATAAAACAAGAAACAAAGCTAGTGGGTCGAGATCGGAATGAAATGTTAAGCGAGACCTCGCTTCCCCCTCCACTTTTCCCTCCGCTGCGTAGCTCTTGACACGTACACGTGCGTACGGGCACGGGCCAAATTGATTTTAAGTTAAAGCGACGCAAGCGTCGCGGGTAACTTAAGCTGGTGCAGAAAAACTACGCCGTCGTCTCGGATGCAAGAGGACTTTTCGTGTCTGCATTCTGTCTCGGTGATCGACCGACCGGCCGCAGAGAGTACGGCACCGAGCTGCGCAGTGCCGCACACAATTTTTGTTCCTGCGGTCGATTCCTGCGTCAGGGTCTATACTTAGACGACGCGACCTCGAGGATCCCGGGTGCTAACCCAACGATAGTTTCAGCGGGTAACATCGAGAGAACCTAAACATCCCGACTGCAGCAGTGCTTTAATGTTTATATGTCAAGAAGATACTTTTTTAAATATTTTTTCTAAATAAAATTTCCCAGTGGTAAAGCAAAAGTACCAGTGGCCGGACACCTAAGGGAGCAGTCCCAGTCGCCGGACATGCATGAAAACTCGTATTTTCGTCTCTCTTGCAGGCACGCTATGTCCGGCGACTGGGACAAGGTATTTGAGACCATACAGCTTCCAGTAAATTTCGCGGTGTATTGACAAGCATTTCGTGTTACGTGAAGGGGGAAAATACACTTAGTAATTTTGTTTTAAGGAAAACTTTGTGTTTTGCTTTTTTAAAAATTTACGTTTTCAAAAATGCTTCTTTTTTTTTTTTTTTTTTTTTTTTTTTTTTTTTTTTTAATGTCGCAAATTCATGGAGTACTCGGGTCGTCTATGACGGCAGTGAAAAAAGTCAAACAGGATACTAAAATAGATACTATGTTAGGAATGTCACTATATTTACTTATACTATACCATGTTAATATATTTGGAATGTCATAGCCGATTTTGAAAGTATCGGTTTTTGATAAAATGGGGACGCTTTAAATCAACGTAGCGATTTTCGAGAAAAGTATTTTGCTCAAAAAAGAAAAACACTCAATAATTATCTATACAATAACCACAAGAACTTTCAAGTTAATCGGTACCCCATATTTTGTATACATTGTTTTCAGACAATTGTGACACAGAATGGTTTTAAAAAATTCAAATGTAGACATAAAAATGAAAATATAGCTGTAAATTCGAAACTACTTGAAAACTGAAAGACCTGAAATTTCAGGTCTAGCCAGTAAAATAACACCTAAAATTGTTCGTGCACCAGAAAAACCCCGAGAGCGCGAATTGCACTAGAAAAGTTCCCAACTAGTTACCCCCAAAAAAAAAAAAAATAACACTTTCATTCAATTTCCACAAAATCGTTCTTGATATATTCACACAATCTGTAAAAAAAAAGTCGGCATGGTGAGCAATTGGTGGCGGAATTTATATGAAATACATATGTGTTCGGCGTATAATGTAAATATTCGTTGGGTTATCACGAAGGACTAGTTCGGTGCATCGAGCGAACGGCTTGCGCGAGCCTCGTCCCGTTCCGTAGTATCCTAGGTCAGTTGTAGCGTTTTCAAACCAAACCTACGACACATATTTAAGTATTGTGCGAGGTCATCGCCGAAAATTAAAAAATTCATATACAGTACAGATTTTTTTAAATATAAAAAATATTGCTATTACAGTTTCTAATAGAAAAAAATAATAATCAACGCAATAATAATAATAATAATAATAATAATAATAATAATAATAATAATAAACGAAGTGATAATAGTAAGCGAAAGAATAACGATAAAACGAACTAATAATATTAAAAATAAAGAAAAAAAATAGGTGTCATGCGACCCGCTCCGTCCACGAAGCTCGCACGTACGCCCAAATATCTCTCGTTGACATTTCGCCCATTCATCACTCTCACCCGACACAGATTGTAAATTGAGAACGCGTGAAGAGGATGCACGCCGCAGCTTGCACGTATTCCTACCCCTTGTCGGTCCTGTTTCTGGTCTCTATCCCATCCCCCCCCCCCCCCCCCCCCCCACTACGCCCAGTCAACTTCATTATCATCGCACGATATATATATTTTTTTGCATCCAACGCATTTCGGCACGTAGGCACCGTTGATCGTGGCGCCCGGCTTGTGTTTACCTTTATTACCGTGTCTCTACCCATGTCTGCCCCGCCAAGCGCTTTCGCCTTCTTCGAGCCAATCTGTCGGACCAACTGATAACAGAAATTGCGCAGATACACGACATGTCTTTTGCGTCCCTCAATCGCAGTGCACGATGAGAGTTTCCTTGCACGGTACTCGCGTGTTTATGTTGCGTAGATAATTATGTTCTAAAAAATAATAATAATAATAATATTAATAATAATAATAAATGCAATTTCTTGTCGCCAATGAAACTGGTTCTAAGAACGTTTCTTTGCTGAGTAAAGATATTGCCTTCTCATACAATTTCGTAAATAAATTAACCGCATTGACCGCGTCAACTACATTAACCGCACGAATATTTCATTGACAAGAGTTCCATTAACTCTTTTTGAGGATCCTTTACGCTTACGTTATATCCCCCAAGCTTATCTATTTTTGACGCCCCATGACAGAGTCATTCAATGTATAAATAGACAGAAATACATTTATTTTATTTTGAGACACGGTCCCCTAAAAGTGTATACAGAATATGCATGGATATACACTATAAAAAAAAATCATATTAAATTTCATCTACAATTTCGATAAAAAAGTAATATTCAGTGCATTAAAAACATTGAAAATATTTTATTTTTAATAATTTACTTAAATTTTACTATAAAAGTACTTTTATTTTGATAATTTACTTTAATCTCAATGAAAAAGTATATAAATTTTTCATGACAATTGGACATTAAATGTAATGTATCAGTTTTCGCATAAAAACTGTCAGCCCGGTATATTGAATTTACTTTTTTTTTTACAGTGTATAGTTTAGCAGTAATTTGTAACAAGTTATGATGATATTTGAAATAGCGTGAGAGTATTATGCTAGAAGGTACGTGGAAGTGAGTGCTGTTGGATTTGCCTATCGTTCCCTGGTTACCGGGTTGATGTGCTCACATCGCAGTAGCTGTTCGTACAAAGTTTTTGTGAAAACCTCCAACGAGGGCGATCTCTTAAGGTAGTATGAGCGTATCGGCTGACACCACGTAAGATTCAGAGAGAATTGCAAACACTTCTCGATGGGATAAGAATCGGAAAAAATCAAGCATATGTGGAACGTGTTGAAAATATTGATTATGCATAATAATAATTTCAAAATGTTATAAACAAAGTAAAGAAAAAAAATTCTTCTACAAATCCCCCGGAAATACAACTTTGTTTTTATGAAAATGATTTGTGAACTTTTCTGAATACGCATGAATTTTTCCAGAATTTTATACAACGTTTGAAAATTGCGTGTTTATTGAATTTTTAAGCTGTTAAGAAATTCAAAAATCGCAATTTTCGAATATTAGAAAAAATTCAGAAAAAATTCAGAAAAAATGCTTACGTATTCAGAAAAGTTAACTAATCATTTTCATACTAAAAAAAGTGATGTTTCCGGGTGATTTCTTGAACCATTTTCTTCTCATTAATTTGTTAATGACATTTTGAAATGATTATTATGCAAAATCAATATTTTCAACATCTTCCATATGCTTGGTTTTTTTTCAGATTTCTATCCCATCGAGAAGTGTTCGCAATTCTCTCTGAATCTTTCGTGGTGTCAATCTATAAGCTATACTGCTATTAGGTCTATAAGCTCATTCTATTATTTTACATTATATTATTATTATTGGTGAATGTCATAATTATTGGTATTATTATTTTTGTTATTTTCATTTTGTTATAATTCTCTTCTGGCACGTGTGCCTAGAGGATCTCTGGTCCTACCGTACGAATAAATAACTTGCTTACTTACCGTCTTAACAGCGTCCGACAAACGATTAAAGAAATATTCACCAGAGATAGAGAAAGAGTTGAAGTAGATCTACAGTTTCTTCCGCTCTTTCCAAACTGTTAATTTTACTTAACTTCCCGCAAATTTGCCGCCCTACAAAATCAGATCTAAATTTGCTGTACTTACGACCTTAGAATTTAGTAATCGGGCGTTCGTAGGAGTTCGCAGTTGGGTGTCTAAAGCATCGTAACAATCGTTTCGTGAATAAAATCGATGAACACTGAACTGGCGTCAGACTCAACGTCGCTACGTGACGAGAATCACGGATACGAGCCGAATATGGAGCCAAAGTAAGCTTACGAATTGGGCCAAGGTCCGAGAGAAGTATGGGTTTGCTCGCGTGCCCTAGAGGGACCTTGGCCGCGAGGACGCCCTAACCTCTGCGAGCGCTAGCGACCAGCCAGACAGCAGAGCCAACGGTCTGTCTTCCCACTCCCATGCGAGAAACGAGTTACAACGATCGTTTTCTTAAATGTATATATTAAACGGACAAAAAAAAGGTTCTCGAAAAAGCATTCCCGCTGATAAAACATAATCCAGCCTGATCGATCTCGCATATTGCTTTTCGTTATTATCCGCAACATCGTTAATGACATTGGGGCGAAACTTTGCTATCGACGAATAAAGAACCGTGCATATTTTTTTATGAGTCACTGTGCGGCTCATTGATTGATATACCAGATTGCGTCTGGGCGTCGGGAACCGGGAAAATTATGCGACGGTGACGCACACTTTTGTCGGCTTGAGATAAAATATTATGGATAATTGAGCAAAAATATTTAACAATATTTACAATGAGACTTCCTCGGTAACGTAGACTGTAAATGGCTGTGCAACGATAATATTTTGCTCGTGGGCGATATTCTTTAAATTTTTTTTACCGTAGTAATTGTTAGCTTCACTCTTATCCGTCCCTGGTTCGCCGACCTTGAACAACATTTTTATTTGATCGCACATCAAAATCCGTGGGAAAAAATTTGTTACGGAATTAACACGCTCTCAATGGGTTCGAACGGGACAAACAGGAAGTTTGCTTTACGTGAGGTGTGTCATAACTTACGTACCCGAGAAGACCACACGAGCACCCTAAACCGGATATGTGGCCTTGAACAGTTTCAGCAGTCGCGTAATACAAGATCGGAGAATCTTACGCGTGTATACTCTATCGAGCCTTCACATTCTCGGTTGAGAGATCGCGTTTGGGAAGAGGTTTACCGTCCACGATATTTACACGAATTTACCGTCCACGATATTTACTCGCATTTACCGTGTGCGGTATTTGTACGAATTTACCGGCCATGATATTTACACTAATTTACTGTTCACGACATTTACACGCATTTCTGCTAAAGCCGTTTCCAAAATTATTTACAAATGAATTCGGATAAAAAGAGGGTACATCGATTATGTATAATTGGATACTGTTTGAAATCGAATATACTGGGAACTCTTCAAATTAAACATATTAGAAAAAAGGGAGCTTAAAGAAAAAAATATACAGAAAAAAATAATGGGTGATTCTGTTACATTGATTTAATGGTAAAGATAAGTTGAGGGTCTTTGGGCAAGACCTTTTTTTCCTTTAAGAGAAACCGATCAAATTTTATTACAATTATCATAGAATATTCGTTTTTATACGTATTGACAAATTATTATATACAATATAAAATCTATTCTTTGTTCGGCGTTCCTGACAGTTTAATAATTTGCACATATGGCGACGGAAGTAGTATTAACATGGATGACGACAGATTGGCCTTTCCTTTGAGGAAAAAAATATTACACTACGTTGTCCGGAACGGCATCCAAATAGCCTTTGCGAACTATGGACAGCATTTAACTTGACACCAAAACTGTTAAACTTCATTTACTAAACTTTATTTACTAAACTTTATTTACTAAACTTTATTCACTAAACTTTATTTACTAAACTTTATTTATAAAATTTTATTTACTAAACTTCAGTTATTAAACTTTATTTACTAAATGTTGTTGGCAACATGTGATCTATTCGTTATACGACTATAAATCGAATTGACGATGTTTCCAGTATTTTATTTTGGGTAGAGGGTGTAAAGAGGGTTAAAAGCAAACGAAATCAATTCAGTCGTCAATCACATCGCCAATTTTTTCCCGTACCTCGTTCTAGTCCATCCATGTATGAAAAATTACCATCCTTTCATGTTTCGTGCCGTTTCGCATAGAACGTCCCATTAGTCAGTAGATAGACATGTCAATGTTATTAGTATGGAAAGCAGGTAATTTTTATTTAGACGTCCAACAACCTTACGGTTGAACTTCTCGGTATTCCCCGAAGACGCCTCCGAGTCGAGAACAAAGAACTGGCCACTGGCATCGATCTCAAGGACAGTCTCATGAAGGGTCGGAAAATGGCTTCGATATTTGTACGCGCGTATCAGACTGTTTACATCAAACTCTAGCATTCACTGAATAAAAAGACCAAGAGAGAACTTTC
Organism: Ichneumoninae sp. A BG-2022a; assembly: GCA_030522665.1. Lineage (NCBI taxonomy): Eukaryota > Metazoa > Arthropoda > Insecta > Hymenoptera > Ichneumonidae > Ichneumoninae sp. A BG-2022a. The sequence goes on along the minus strand of JAPYZC010003114.1, from coordinate 15,303 downwards.
TTTATGGAGAAAAAAAATCAATAACCGTTGCTGACGCTCAGATTTTTTGCATTTTTTTTTCCACAGATCATGCGTCATTCATCATGTCACTGTGACGGTATCCTGCATTAATCTCGTAGCACACCACCCAACATTCACTCAAAAAGAATAAGAGTTTGCATGGAAAACATTGTTTACGAACAAAAAAAAATCAATTACACGCAGGCATTTTTCATCGAGTTATCCCTCTCAGTTTTATTTTATTATTTAATAAATTGCACAGTTGTTGACTCTCAGATTGTTTCGCTTTTTTCTTCGCAGACCGATGCTGCATTCATCATGTCATTGTGACGTTATTCTGCATTAAGTTAGTCCTTGCGAATAGTATTCACTTCGCATAAGTTTCAGAGAAACGAGAGGGAATTATAAACACTTCTCGATGGTATAAAAATCTGAAAAATATCAAGCGTATTAAAGATGCTGGAAAGATTAATTTTGCATAATAATAATTCCAAAACGTTATTAATAAATTCATGAAAAATTTAATTGTTCAAATCTCCCGGAAACATAATTTTTTTAAATGAAAATTATTCGTTCATTTTTATGAATACGTATGACTTTGTAGAGATTTTTTAATTCACTTTAAACTTTGTAACTTTCTACATGTTTTTCCCATAAAAAAAAATTCAAAGTGAATTAAAAAATCTGTAAAATCGATTACGTATTCAGAAAAGTGAACGCAGCACTTAAAAAAAAAGTTAGGTTTCCGGGAGATTTGTTGAACAATTTTTCATCAATTTGTTAATACCGTTTTGGAATTGCCATTCTGCAAAATTAATCTTTCCAGCATCTTTAATACGCTTGATTTTTTTCAGATTTTTATATAATCGAAAAGCGTTTGCAGTTCCCTCTCATTTCTCCAAAACTTATGCGAAGTAAACACCATTCGCAAGGACTACCTTAATCTCGTACCACACCGTCCAGTATTCACTCAAAAAGAATAAAACGTTGTTTGTGAACCAAAAAAAAAATCACTAATCGTGCCGCTACTCGCAGTCATATTTTATTATTCAGAAAATTGTAAAGTCGTTGACTCAGATTTCATTAATTTCATTTGATCTTTTCGCAGATCATCGCGGCATTCATTGTGTTATTGCGACGTTATCGTGCATTAATCTCATAGCAGACCGTCCGGTATTCCCACCGCCTCGCATGTTTCCTCTCGGACTCGTCTAGTTAGACTGTATAGCGCTTCGGGTGAAATTGTCATTCTATTAATTTCACAACTGCACGGTGGGATGACGCGTGTACCAGCTGGCAACGAGGCGTTATGGAACTCCCGGCTGCGACGTTTTCTTATCGAGCACCGTTGTATCGCTTGCTTGCGAAAAAAATAACAATAAGCTTGAAATACCCTCGACACACTGGATTCGCGATGATGTTTCGCGAACGCGCTGTTCGACTTATTCTTGGAACGATTATTCATCGTTTTCTCCGCTCGCCTAGCGAACGAGCGCAGGTTTAGTTTCCGTCGAAGCTAGACAGTAACGTTATTGCAAATTGCTCGTTGCGTTCGATTAAATTTTTCATACCAATTCCATTGTACTCGGATGATTATTTTTTTCTAAACCGGTCGCAGCGTTATACACGCGACGCGAAATCAATGGCGCTGGCGTCGCCGTAGCTTTCGATAACTAACACAGAGTTTCATTATTCGCAACGTTTTGTGTTTCAGGCAATGGTCGCTTGTTATCCCGGTCATGGCTCGCATTACGTTAAACACGTGGACAACCCCAATCGGGACGGACGATGCATCACGGCAATTTACTACCTCAACAAAGATTGGGACATTAAGGTACGCTCGTGAGAATCATTTGAGGTTACGCGGAATTATCGCCGTCGGTAAAGAAACTTGTAATGGAAACGGTTTCGAGACCGCAAACAGCTGAGCAAAACATATTGTACTTCCCCGGAGAATCGATGGAGACGGGGAAGTACAATTCTCTTTTTCCTCGGCCGTTTGCGGTCTCCAAACGACGTGCATTACAGTTTTTGTTGCGGGCTGGGAACGGAATAGGTGGGCGGGAGGTATCACGATATATGACAACAACCTATGACTCATCGTGTACGTGGTCTTTTGAAGATCATTTTTTTATTTTTAAATTTATTGTAACTGTACTTTAATAGATTCAATTAGTCTTTTGTATGCTTTGACCTATATACTGTTTGTAGAACGAAAGATTTTGGGAATGTGTTCGACCCTACATATTTAAGTTCTTTGCATAAAATTGAAAATTTATGTTAGCTGTTACTATATCCGAATTACTATTTCCGAAACAGCGGTGAAAGATCGAAATATTTGTTGGAATCAAATTACTTGCACACCGTCTGACTCCGCGTGAGTTGAGAGAGAATTGTGAGAGGAATTGCGAACATTTCTCGATGGGATAAAAATATGAAGAAAATCAACCATATGGACGGTACTGAAAAGATTGATTTTGCATAATAATAATTCCAAAAAGTTATCAACAAATTAACGAAAAAATAAATTCTCAACAAATCACGCGGCAACCTAATTTAAAAAAAAATGAAAACGATTTGTTAGTGTTTCTGAGTACGTATGTATTTTTTCAGGATTTCGTGTGATTTTTGAAAATTGCGTTTTTAGTTAGTAAAACAACGTAATTTAAAAAAGTTACACAAAATTCTGAAAAATTCCTACGTATTCAAAAAGATCGACAAATTGTTTTTATTTGAACAAAAGTGAAGTTACCGGGGGATTTGTTGAACCTTTTTTTATTCATTTGTTAATAACATTTTGGAATTATTTTTATGCAATAACAATCTTTTCAGCACCTTTCATATGCTTAATTTTTTCAGATTTTTATCCCAGCGAGAAGTGTTCGGAATTCTCTCTAAATTCTCTCTGAACTCACGTGAGGTCGAACTGTTCAGTAGCTTAATTCGCCAGTCGAAGAATCGCATATTTTTTTATTTACTTTTTTAAAAATCTCTTAGCATCCGAGAATTTTGTTGTCCTTTTATAGAAGAACGGTGGTATCGCGGGCTACTAAAACAACTTATGACTCACTGTTTTGGTTATCATTTTTTTTCATTTAAATTTATTGTAACTATACTTTAATAGATTAAATTAGTCTATTATATTTTTTCGCCTATACACTGACTGTAGAATGAAAGAATTCTGGAATGTATTCGACCCTAAATATTTAAGTTCTTTGCATAAAATTCACGATAGCGTTGTGTCACTGTTTCCGAGACAGCGGTGAAAAATCGAATTATTCGTTGGAAGAAAATGAATTCGTGAGTCGAAGGGTTCATCACCAATTTTTTTTTTTTTTTATATATTAAAATTTTTTTTTCACGTTATCGTTGAGAACGTTGTGTTCCTTTTATAGATGAACGGTCGTATCGCGGGATACGACAACACCCAACGATTCATCGTGTACACAGTCTTTTACACATAAATTTAAAAAATCCTTTTTTTTATTGTAAATATAGTAGTAGTAAAAGAGATTTATTGCCAGAGTTAATATTGATACAGATATAATATTATACCAATATTATACCTAATGGTAATTTTACACCTTGGCAAAGGGCCATCGACCTGGGTCCTTCAGCCCGATCGTAAATATATTGCCATAGATTCAATTAATCTATTATGCGCTTCGATCTATACACTGTTCGTACAACGAAACATCTCGGGTATTTATTCGACCCTACATATTTAAGTTTTTTTCGTCAAATTCAAAGTTCCTTTTAACGTCGTATTACTATATCCAAAACAGTGGTGGAACATCAAAATATTTGTTCGTCGTAAAAAAATTAATTCTCGACTCTAAGCGTTTGTCCCAAATTTTTATGTTTTTCTTTGTGTCTCGGAAACTAATAATTTCGTTTTATTTTTATAGAAGAACGGCGGTCTGCTGAGGATATTCCCGGAGGGCTGGCGAGACCAGGTCGCGGACATCGAGCCTTGCTTCGACAGAATTTTGTTCTTCTGGTCCGACAGAAGAAATCCCCACGAGGTTCAGCCGGCGTACAAGACTAGATACGCCATAACGTTGTGGTACTTCGACGCCGAAGAGAGGAGTCAAGCTTGCCGAAGATATCAGAGAGAAAGTAAGACGACGTTCGTATCGCCGAGGGCGTCGATCTTTACATAACGAAGCCCCACCTCCCCCCCGCCCCGTGGAACAATCTCAGTGATATCTCGGACTTTCCGTGTTCCAGGAGATGTTCACACTGAGTCCTGAGCGTCGATGTACGGGAGGCGCGGAATCGTCCGACGCCGTCTGTAATCCGAGACTCCGTTCTTCCCTACAACCGACACACAACTGTAAATAAAATAAACGCGTGAAGAGCACTGGTACATAAATGTAACGTATTACTATGCATTAAGATCAACCGGATAAGTACGGAAGTCGATGGCTAGTCCTCGAGTAATCAACGTCAAAAAGTGGAGTTATACCTTCGCAAAAAAAAAAAAAAAAAAAAAAAAAAAAAAAAAAAAAAAACTAAAACTATAACCAAAAAAACCCAAAGCCAAAAAAAATAAAACTAAAAAAAAAAAAAAAAAAAAAAAAAAAACGAAATATCTATATCTTTGCCGAACAAGCGCGTAGCCTATAGAATGTGCACGAGGTACCGAAATCGGGGAGAAAAACAAAACACTCCGGATAGAATTTCATTATTAATTAATCGATAATTTATTTAAATTAAAAAACAATAGATTAACTATAAATTAACTTGCTGTGCGATTTTTTCCGGAAGTAATTTCTTTTTCTCTCGTCACGGCAATTTTTCTTCGACCTACGGAATTTTTCGTCGAACTCTGAGCGTACACGTTTCTTTCGAGTCAATTGTTTATTCTATGCTTACACCTGTTTGGCAGTGCGCTACAGCGTTATTGCTCGCCTTTTGTTTCTGCTTCTTTTGGTTTCCTTCATTTTTCTTCTTGTCCTCGTCGGTAGTAAAAAGCTTAGTATTGGGATCTCGCGCAATGGGAATAGTCGAATCGTAGATCGGCCGACACTAGAAGACCTCATATATCGCAAACGTTTGATGTACCGAAATCTGTTCCTTCGGAATTCTTCATTCTGTGATGTAATTAAGATAAGCACCGAAGCGTGACGATTTTATTTGGTGATAAGTGGAAATGAACGCGTGCGAGATCGTGGCGTTATCAACCCGAGATATTGTAATTTAATTATTGTGAAATTAATAATTTGGTTGACAATGGCCAGTATGCGAAACGGTAGACAAAATATGCTTCCACGAGTGCGGTTAACTGAGAGACCTGTAACATTGTTATGTATATTGCGAAGCAAAGGAGCGAAAGGTTTTTAATATCGTAAGGTATCTATTTATACTAAATTGTAACCTGTAGAAAGGCAACGATGGGCAAAATATAATTCGTCGAATGATTATCAAAAAATTTTGAACGATTGTTTACGATCTTGTTATCGATCTTGAATATCGCATGGAAATATTTTGGGATTTATCGTCGAATAATCGAAACCCAAAAATGCTCACTAATTAAAGTCTATCCGCTGTTCAAGCTTGATCTACGTGATGAATGTGAAAGAAAAAAAAACTTGATGTTGGTAATAATTCGTCGAATTATTTTTGTTGTCTCTGGTAGAAAACGCACTGCCAGTATCTTGCGTAGAAACATCTGGTTCGATCCACTCGAATAGTCAACGGGCGACGCAGACTGACACGAGCGTTGAAATATAACGAGACTCTCGATAAAACTGGAAATAAGCAGCAACGCTTTACATAACGATTGCCGATCAGCAATTTTTTGTTGAGAAATTCGATAGACTCGGAACAATTGTTTTCGTTAATTTTTCAGCACTCGTCGTGGTACTCTTGGACACGGTAGAGCCGAACATTATCCCGGAATCTTTCGATGAGTTATTAACTTATTATGTCAAAGCTCGACTTCAATCAATATTCACGATTTAACTTAATTGTATAATTGTTATTTCCTAAGTTACGCGAGGGACATACCTTCCAAAGTATTGTAAAAGTGAAAAAAAAAAGATTTTATTACGCGCGAACAATAAATATTGTACAAAGTCTGAAAACTTTTTTGTTTGTTTTCATATTTTCATTTATAAATATATATGTACAGTAGTGATTCCTCCCAATCACATATTCTCCTCGTCTTCGGGAATCGCAGAATCCTCGATCGCATCGCTCGACGGTACGTAGACCTTGAAGGAAAAATCATTCTTCGCAAAAGTTCCTGGATTGATGACCTGGCAGTCCTCGTAACTCGTCGTGTAAGACTCGAACTGATCGGCTACGACTATGAGATCTGGAGTTGGAAATATTTGTAACGCGTGGTCGTGCTTCCAGTAGACGGGTATCACCGGCAAACTTAGGGGGCACAGGTGCGATTGACAGACGATAGATTTCGCGTACTGAAATGAAAGAAAAAAAAACAATTTTGTTATCAATTCGAACATTCGATCGAGTCCACATTGGCCGACAACGTCTTGCGCCATTAGAAGAAATACTGGTTATGATGATAATCATAATATTTTGCATGAAGCGATGAAAATTGCATAAAAAATATTTAATTTTAAATTAAATTATTCGAATAATGAATAGTTTTTTTTCAAAGGCATTGATTTTATTATAATTGTAAAGACTGTAAAAAACGATTATTATTAAAGCACATAATATCGAACGGGCCGTCCATACAAATGATCCACATAAATGATTCCAAATGAACGTCCATATAAAGATCAAATTATTTCGATACATAACTAAAAATGAAAATTTGGTTCGAAGTGAGAATATTTCGTGACATATTCATAATGTCCAATATTAAAGGATTTGCATAATCGGATGATGAAAAATAATGCCGCCATTTTTACTCAAATAATATATCATTTTTGGTTGATCTTTGGAAACCCATTTGGAGAATTATTTATTGCTTCCTCATAGAGGAAGTTTCGTTTTGATGAAATTGTTTTTTGTTTTCGAGATTTTCAGGTAAACTCGTTTGGAGTGTTCCAAAACGTTGAAAAACCACATTTAGAAAAATGCCTGGACGAAATTGGCGTATTGCTTCTTTGTCGTCTACGTTCATTTTTTATAAGGGGCTGAATACGAATTAGGAGTCGGCCTGCGGGAATTTTACCGCCATTCGCGAAGCTTCCCCTCTATGAGGAAGCTTGGCGAGTTTTTATCTATGAGGAAAATAATATCATAATTTTTGTGTATGAGGAAAATTAACTAGCACACTCCTTGTGCTATGCTTTGTAACCAATCTCGTATAATGAGAGAGTAAATTCATTTACGTCATTTTTTTACTTCCAATACTACTTTACCTAAGAAAATTGATAGTCAACAATTTCATCGATTACAAAAAACAGTCACTTACGTGCTCGTAGATTTTGCCATCGCTTGGAAATTTCAAAGTATTTCTGCAGAGTTTAGTGAGCATGTCCTCTCTGAGCACGACGATTTCTTTCGTGCAGTACTGAATTCTGCATGGATTCGACGCCAGAATTGTGTCGGGCACTCGTTTGATAAAATCTTCCAGTAGACTATGTGGCAGTGGTCCTCTGGGTAAAATTTTCGGCGAGCCTAAATCATACGGTCCCGGTACGAGAACGAATTTCGAATTTTTCTTTATATCCGGAAACCGCTGAATAATCTCGCCCAGTCTCGTGAATCCCTCTTTCATCTTTTGTGCGCTCGTCACGTTCGGTGGAAAACTGAGAAAGTCTCCGCACAGAACGAACGCCACCGGTGGAAAATCGTTGTAACCGTCGAGCATCATTTGAAATTTCTCGAGAACTCGGTTATTGTCGACCCAAAATTCGGAAACAAATATGATCATCGCGTCCGTTCTCGACTCCTCGTGAGTTTTCAATTTCTCCGAATTTTTTAAGGAGGTCGGATGAACACCGCCAAATGTATTTTCATCACCGAACGGCGCTCTCGAGTTATTGGATGGCTCTGCGGGCGGAAAACCGATATCTTGAATCCGCAGGACGCCGTCCTCGTAAGTACCGTTCGCTATGACTATGCAGCCTTCCATGATGAGACCTGCCTGAAAGTTGTGTTTGTTTGTTAAGGATTAAGTGTTTATCCGTGACCAATACTTGTCGACACATTTCTGCTAGTTCCGAGGCAGAGACGAATTCGATATATACAGATGTCTGAACTCGTGTGATTGCTACACTCGCCTTCGGCTCGTGCTGCAAACTCACACTCGTCAGAAAAAGTTTTATCGCACTAGTATCGTAATGTACTAATAATATTTTTCGACCGTTCGATCATTTAATTCTTTAGCAACTCCAGTTTCAATGTCGGGGTCCCATTTCAGTTCTGAGTTTTTTTTTGTTTAAGTTATGATAAATCGTTTTAGTGTTTTTTCGAAAACATTATAATCATTGATGTCATCAATTTTTCGGTGATTTGCACACGAAGTCCCAAAAGGAAACACGTCTAACACTATTTCGACTGCTTAAAGTCGTAAGATTAACAGCATAAACTGAATCATTGTTCATATGGTTGTTAAACATTTGTGATTTTTAGAAATCGATGTATCCTACTATTTTCGTTTTCTTGAACCGGCAAGTACGTTGCTATTAACAAAAAATTTGTTTATACGTGATTGTTCCATCCGGACTATTGGAAGAACACGACCGCAATTATCTCAAACTTCACAATGATAAAAAAAAATGCATATATATTCAGAAAAATCAACTCATTCAAAATCAATTCATTTTGCAAGAAAAAAATATGATTACATGTTATACAATTACTTTTGAAATTCAATTTGTTAATAACTTTTCATAATTATTATTGTTCGAAATCAATGTTCTTAACATTTTTAACAGGTAATTTTTTTCTTCAGATTTTTGATGTTTCTGGAAGTAGTACATTTCTGGCTGAACCAAACTTTTCTTTGACAATGTCCAATTGCGAAGCATCATTAGGAAAGATTCTTGTACAGCAATGGTCAAGGCAATTAGAAAACACGTCTCATGTCGCAAACCTCGAATTAAAAAGGATATTGCTTTGGTCAGATCAATTTTTATCGACCCTCCGGTGTCCTCCAAGTAATACTGTCCCTCGGTGAGTTGGGAGAGCAGGCCCATGACGTAAACATGTCCGATTTTGGATTCGCTCAGCAAATATTCGATAGGCGTAAGTTCGTATCTCTCAGTGTTGGCTTCTCCAAATTTCAACGGTTGGAACAATTCGTGCCTCTGAGTTCTGTGCCAGAGCAATTCCAGTCTATGCCTGAATATCGTCGATTTGTGCGACGCATCTGGAAACAAATCAGGTTCGACCTTGCGAAGAACAAATTTTTTTTTGCCCGGATCATAGACAACTTTTGGTACTCGGAATGTATCTATGACACTGAAGACCGTCTCAGAATCCTGGAGAATGGTGTCGGGTCTGTCGCACTCTTTTATTGCCAGGTGAATGCTCTCCGCAGTTACGTGAGGATTGCCAGGATTTTGCTCGAATATATGATCCATTAGTTTCGTGAGCCATGACTCACGTTCGCTAGGCTCGATCCTCTGCAGAAATCTGTGTACGGGAACACTGTCGGACCTGTGAATGAAATTTGATAATACAAGAAAGTTAATTAAGGGACGGACATTTTTTTAAATGAATGTAATAAATATGTTTACCTACTTCGTTACAACAAGACCGTACAGCGAGAAAGTACGCTGTATATCCGCTAACGATTTATCGTCCGCCATAATTTTCTTTATTGCTTTTCGTGTTCGTTTCGGTGTGCGGATATATTTGTGCAACAGGTTAGCAATTCGGCGTAAAAGCGCGCCAAACGCTCTTTCGGTCACTCATCTGAAAACTCGTCGCGCCAAAACACCCGCTCGGAGGGGCTGTACATACGAAACGATATAATACGAATCGCATTACTTCCGAAAAAGATCGGAAACAAAATTGATTCAACACGAATAACACGGGAAATTAAAATATTTTTTTGAGAAAATGTTTTTTATTCTTTGATGATTTTTACTATATGTTGAATTCCCGATTACCGATTACTGGCTACACTGATTTTGGAACATTTGGGGCTTTTCATTTAGCCGTGGAAATTATTACGTTATAATGACGAATCGATTTGATTCGTCAATGCTGTCGGATGATGCTACCGTCTGACAGAAGAAACCAATCAAATTCATCCGTTATTTTAATGTAATCATTTTCATCAGCGAGATTATTACCGTCAGGATTCGAGCACGTCGGAGGCTCTCCGACGATTAATCTCCGCAAAACACTTTTTCGAATCGGGCCATTACGATTTCGTAATCGTAGATTACGGAAATTTTATTTTTTTACAGCATGCAGCAAAACAGCACGCGAGCTCGGTATCATCGTCGCCCGTTGACATTATCGTAGGAATCTTTAACAACTAATATCTTACACCGCGACGCGAGGTTAGTGGAGCACAATATTTTTTCCCGAGACATGCCGCGCTCACGACTTTAATGCTAATCGTTCTCACGAACTATAAATCACGAACGCGTCACACACAATTGTCTCGTGTCAACGATGTTCGTTCGGGTGTAAAAAAAAATTCATCCGTTTCTTTATCTTTCTTGCAGTTTACCGTTAATTTTGACGCTCGACCATGGTTCTGAACGGTCGTTTCACTCTCGAGCAGGCGCTGGAGGTGATGAAAACCAGCGAGGATCAGCCGCACGTTAAAAACGCGCTCGAAATATTGGATCGCTGCTACGAAGAGTGAGAACCAAAATCGATTTATTTTATTTTTTTGCAAAATTTTATAGTCAACAATTTCAGTGCTTAATGCGTAACTTATCTGCGACTTGTTTTCTGATAAAGGTACGAAGCCGACGAGATATTCTTGAGTTTCAACGGAGGAAAGGATTGTACGACGGTCCTCCACTTGGCAGCTGCTGTGTTCAAGATAAAAAAAATATCACCGCCTGTGTGCCTCTACGTAACCGACGACCCCTTTCCAGAGGTGATTTTCATTTGACTTTTCGGCACAGAAAATTCCAAGATCCGTTGATAAATACTTTTTTTCTCCATCAGAAAAAAAATTGAAAACTGCGCAATGAAATTTCATTAATGAGGTCACTGATTTTGGGTCCGAAGCACTAAAAAATTATAAAAAATTAGGATCAAAAGATCCTATTTTTAAAATCAAAAACCATTGTCAATCATGTTTAGCCACCTCTATGTGTGCCTCTATGTAATTAGTGATTCCTTTCCAGAGGAGATTTCCATTTCACTCTTCGGCATAAATGATTCCAAGATCCGAATTTGCGAAATTGTCAAATAAGTCAAAGTTCATAAATATTTTTCTCTGCCAACAAAAAAATGAAAACTGACCAATGAAATTTTATTAATTAGGTCACTAACTTCATGTGTGCAAAATTATTAAAAATTGGGTCCGAACGCTCCCATTTTTTTTAACTCTTTAATGAAAAAAAGCCCGTTGCTAATCTGGCTCAGTCAATTGGCAATTGTTACATCTACTGAATATATAAATTCATTACAATTACTAAATAAATGAATTCATTGCAACTACTAAACAGAATTAATTCATTACACATACTTTCTCTTCTAGGTCGAAGCTTTCGTCGACCAAGCGGCGAGCTATTACGGTCTGGTGCTCGTGAGAAAGAAGAAGCCGATAAAATCGGCTCTGGAAGCGCTGCAGAATGAGAGAAATACTCTGAAAGCGGGTCTGATGGGTACGAGAAGAGGCGATCCCGGATCCGATAAATTGGAAGCTTTCTCGTTCACCGATCCAGGCTGGCCCAAGATGATGAGAGTTTTTCCAATTCTGGACTGGAGTTACAGCCAGGTCTGGCAATTCTTGCTCAAGCACAAAGTACCTTATTGCTCTCTGTACGACAACGGATACACGAGCCTCGGCTCGAGAGCCACGACAACGCCGAATCCTCAGTTGAGAAACTCGGAAAATTCACCGTCCTACGCACCTGCTTACACTCTTCTCGACGCCTCGGTGGAGAGGCAAGGAAGAGGCTGATGTTTCGACCGTTTAGTCGATAAAAATTTGTTGGTCTTTTCCTTGACAAAAAAAATGTATTAATAGGGTAATTAGATGAATTCAATGGACGGGACAATTTGTCTACTTCGTACGACAACGCAGAGACTTTACGGATCTGAATAATTTTTAAATTATTTATTGTCGCATCTCGGATTCGCGCATTTTGCGAAAACTGTGGGTATCAAGAAGCTTGGAGAGAGATTTTATTTTCGGGCCGATAGCAATAAAATACCGCACTGTGTTACTTAACAAATAAAATAATTATTCGAAAACGTTAGTCTGCGATTCCGAGTAACTTGTTGACGAACCTCGGAACAACCTTATACGTCGCTCGTGGATTAAATTACGTGGAAAAACTGCGGCCTCGCACGCACGGCGGACTTTAGTGAAAACTGTCTTCGAACAATCAAATATTCGGACATTATGAGTATTGCAACGAGCAGCTACGTTGGTATCAACCCACATGGCATGGAAATATTTTTGAAAGGTTTCAATAATATTTATTTGAAATATCGAAGATATTTTACTAATATTAAAAAATATTTGCGAAATGTTTTAAAAACGTTTTAAAAATATTTTGTTATCCGCTCATAAATCTTATATTAAAATGTTTCGCTGAAATGTTTTTTGAAGATTTCACCGAAAGTTAACTAATTAAAATTACCGATGTAAGCGTCCGATCGACATTAATTTTATTTATTTATCGTTATGCAGATTTTCTCGTATCGTTTTTTTCCGCGGCGTTTCGAAGATCGCGCGGCGAACTGCGAACCGGAAACGCGAGAGGCGCGAGTCCGTACAAGAACTCTAATGGATGTGTCATGGCTACCGCACGGACAGTGGCAGCCAGTGGAAACGTCAAATCCTTAGAAGAAAATGCGATAGTCGTGACGGAAGGAACAAAATCATGGCATATTTATTTCAACCGGATTATGTGCGTTACGCCTGCAGCTGCAACTCACTGAAACCCATATCCAAAATATATTTTTGTCGTCACTGCCTCAAAATCCGATGTGGTTATTGCGTGTGTCAAGAGGTAAAGTTTCACCAATTGTTGTCGATACACCCGTTTTTTTTTATTACCGAGCGGCTCGTACAAAATTAAACGTTGATGAAAAAAAAAATAAACCGTTTGTTTATACATCGACCTGATATATCGAGGTAATATTCGCCAATTGTTGTCGATTGACCTGTTTTTTTTCTACTAGAAAACGGTACTAGCTCGGAGACAAAAAAAAATTCAATTCTTTTAAGATCGTCACGTAATATCGAAACAATATTTCACCAATTGTCGATACAGACATGCAATTTTTTTTCTATCGGCAAACGGTATACCTCGTACTTTTACGATGTCTGAAAAAGAAAAAAAACATGTTTTTTTATTGCCCGACACGTAATATCAAGGTAATATTTAATCAATTGTTAATTATAAGGTAAACGGCCCAGTTTCCGCCGCTGTCCTAGTTACTGCCATTAATCGCAATTTATTTATTTATTTATTTATTTATTTATTTATTTATTTATTTATTTATTTATTTATTTACGGGACAAGCCCTTTTACTTTTTTATTATATTTCACAGTTCAGATAAAATTTCATCTTTCGTGTAACGTGTGTTACAGTATATTTTACAAAAATTTGTTTAAAATAGTACATTACGATACTAGTGCGATAAAACTTTTTCTGACGAGTGTGAGTTTGCAGCACGAGCCGAAGGCGAGTGTTGGAATCACACGAGTTGAGAACGTTTTATGCACGAGTATCGTACGAAATTTTATTTCACAAGGTGTGAAAATGAGGTTCTAAAACCGCATTTTACGCACAGAGTGAAATAAAATTTATTATTATACATTTTTTTTCTATTTCATTCGTATTTTAAGACTTTTATTACAAGTTACGTATTTATACTAATAATAAATACAGTATACGTTAAATTCAAACGAAATTGACGGCATGTTGAAGAGCAGTTTACTCTTGACTAATGCTGCGATACATATATTTTTAATAAAATATTCCCTTTAACAATTGAAGATGGCAAAAACTGGGCCTAAAGGTGGCGGAAACTGGGCCGTTTACCGTAGACCATTTTTTTTTCAACAAACGCCTCATACATTTCCCATTTGGTACAAATAAAAAAGAAAAAACACTACTGATTATTTATAGATCGACACGTATTACTGTCCCAATTGCTTGGAAAACTTGCCCTCGACGGAGGTGCGGCTGAAGAAAAATAGGTGAGTTGAGGTCTGTCGAGATTTTCCTATGGACGATGGAACTTGTACCAAAAAAAATTATTTTTCAGATGCTCATACTGCTTCAACTGTCCCTGCTGCTTTCAAACTCTGTCCACGCGAGCCGGACACGCGCCTTTGAGGCCTGCTGCTCCGGCGCCTGGAGAGGACGTCAAGGCTACTCCCAAAAAAGTCTACTACTTGTTCTGCTCGCTGTGCAGATGGACGTCAAGGGATGCTGGAATTCCTGATCAGTTTGTCGGTAGGACACAGCCGCGACGGTGTTTGTTTTCCCCTGTACTAATCTGAGCACGTTTGCAGCCACCGGCGCTTGGCCGGAGCAGGAGAACCCACACACGGCCAGAATCAACAGCCTCATCGACTATCACAAGATACTCGCCTCCAAGGAGAGGCAACAGAGCGAACGCAAGAAATTTTATCACAAGCGTTCATACCTGCAATTTGTATGAATTTTTTTTTTCTTTACCTTTACGTTGTAATTTAATTTTTTTATTTTATGGTTTGATTATTTTTTTATTTTGTTTTTTTATCCACAAATTTCTTTCGGACAATACCGACGAAGGGAATATTTATGGAGTGAATAATTTCGTTCTATCATTTCGCGTAACAGGAGAAATTCGGACTGACTTCGGCTATGGCGCGGAAGCGAGCGGGTCGACCGCCGATACCGCAATCCAAGTGGCAACTTTCCGATCAGCCGCCGCCCTCCGTCGCGTCCGAGGACGTGGACGATCTGCCCGAGGGAATATTCACCGAACCTTTGGACGTAACGAAAAGTACGCAATTCGAGATGCAAATAACCATCAGTTTCTGTTTTATAGCTATTAAGCAGGTTGGAGCGGGTGGTGTTCATTCCGTCTAAATTCGAGAAATTCGGGCAAGAATTGCAAACACTTCCCAATGGTATAAAAATCTGAAAAAATTCATACTTATTATAGGCATTGAAAAGACTAATTTTACATAATAATAATTTCAAAATGTTATTAAAAAATTGTTGAAAAAA
>JAPYZC010003113.1:0-12815 GCA_030522665.1 Ichneumoninae sp. A BG-2022a | reverse complement strand
AGGCCGTCGATTCAAATTTTTCTTTACTTAATACAGCAATTATTTCGTTCCATCAACCAAAAATTTGTTTCGCCACCCGTAAGCGCTCATTTTGTTGCCCCAATCGATTTTTTTTCTCAGTGTGCATATAATTTTTCTGTGAAAAGTATATTTAATATACAAAAAATATATATATTTCCGCAAGTTTGTCCCGAAAATATCCAGGCCATCCAAAATTTATCCCATCCCCATACAAACGAGAAGACACGCCTGCGAATTATGAACTTTCCCCGAGGACACGATAGTGCGCTCGCGACTTTATTTTTCTTTATTTATTTTTTAACCCTCCGATTAATGAAATTTCGTGCAACAGTTCGTACGAAGCTGCGCTTCGGGGAAGCTGCGCGAAGATCGATCGGGCGCGCACGTTTTGTTGCGCGAGCTCTCGCAGAGCTCGCGGCCTCACCGGCGTCTGAACACTCGGAGCGAAACTCCGGAGTCTCGAAATTTTCGAAGAATTCACCCGGTCGCGACGGACGATAATTCGATTGGCTGCGACGATGTGCGCGAATTATCGATGCCGATTTTGCGGCCGAACGTCGCGTGTCATTCTCGTTCACGGTCGTGTTTGCGCGCGCCTGTGTGTAACTTGTCGTTTCGCCTTGCGCACACAACATTTGCCGACGCGTGTTCGTCCAGCAAACATTAATCTCCCGTCGGGAAGCGACTGTCTATCCTCCGCCCGCGTCGAACTGCTCCGCCGCGGGAGAAGAGAGCAGCGCACCGGGGCGCGTGACGCACGTACGTGTGCGGCGTATCGTCCCCGCACTCTGCTCTCTGCGCCTCCATTCGGAAATCGATAGCGACTAAATAATTCAATGTTCGACGATTCACCCTGCAGCCCGTGCAGGGCGCGGAGAATAACGCGGGAGGACCTCCGCGTCGTAAATTCATGGCGAACGACGAAAATCGGCCGATCGACGTCCCGCGCGTAAGAGCGATGAGCACTAGGGCTGCAAAGTTGAGTCGGCTTGGCTGGCTAGAAAAATCTTATCTGGCTAATGGACGTTTTGGCCGGCTAAGATGGCTTGACCGGATAAAAATTAGCCGCACTCACGTCGGCTATTCATTTTTTTGGGGAATTACATTATTATTAATTACATATCTATTATTGTGAATTACATTGTTATTAATTACATATCTATTATTGTAAATTAGGGGAGAGCGGGGCAAAGTGGGGCAACGAGGCAAAACTGGGTTTTTGGGCAAAACTAAATTTTCCAATCATTTTCGGATGAGTGGCAAAACTGAGCAGAAAAGCCAGATGTATCCGATAGGGCGAATTCGGGCATCCAAAAATTATTGGAAAATGACGTTTTGCCTAAAAACCCCGTTTTGCCCCATTGCCCCATTTTGCCCCGCTCTACCCTACATTCTTATTAATTACATGTCTATGGTACATTACCTGTTTGATTTATTTATTTTTGTACTGCTATTATTTCACGGAAAATGAGAATGTTAAATCTTTCTTATAGCAGAATAGAGAGGTATTGAGTGACATAATTAGTTCGATGGACTAAGATTTTGAAGATCTTAAAGGTAGTCGAATCTAAGCTACAAATAGTACTGAAATGAATAAATAAGCTGGCTAAACCGCGGCTAATTTTTAGCCAGCCACACCATCTTACCCGGCTAAGAGGGTTTAGCTGGATAAACAATAATGTCCATTAGCCACATAAGATTTTTCAGCTCAACTGTACAGCCTAGACTAGAGCTGTAAAATGTAAGAAGTCTTTAAAAAATGCATGCAGCTTCTAGAAAATCAATTACTTTGTTTGAAAACAAGGTTTACCGATTATTTGTTGAACAATTGTTTTTAGCAATTTGTTAATAACTCCTTGACATTATTATTATTATGCAAAATTGATGTTGATGGTACCGTTGATACAGTTGATTTTTTTCAGATTTTTATACCATTAGGCAGTGTCAAAATTCTCACTGAACGTAACTTTTGGCGGGGAATGTAAATGCGAAGCATTTTTAAGGCAAGAGCTTTCCTGCTGAATTGATTCTACAAAAAAAAAATACATCTCCGCAACTTATCCATCAATTCTGCGCGAAAAAAGAGCTCAAACAGAGCACTTGTAGGTCCGTATCAGCGAAAAAAGCATTCCAACGGCGCCTTCAGACACCCAAAGTGTGTTCGGAGTCGACACAAAAAAAACACCTCACTCCACCGCAGAGAATTCCTTTGAAGCCGAAAAGGTTCGAGACCGGCTACAACAGTTGAGAACCACTGAGGCTTTTAAATCAGCCGGTACGTTGTTTGGTTGTCCGTCTCTGGCCAGATAAGCCGCGCGTTAAAAATACACCCACACCCCGGACGCCGTACCTCGGCCGGTGCTGTGCCCGTACCGGCTGGACGACCGTCGACAAGCTTCGTGTCCGTCGATCGCTTCGTCCACCCCCACACTGGATCTTGTCACACGGGATCTTGCCAGCATCCCCGCGCAATTTGGACCGTCCCCTTGACACGATTTTCCACCTATAACGTTCCTCTTCTCCACCCCCTTTTAAATCGAAATACAGACGAGACCAACGAAAAAACAATGAAACAAAAAAGAAAAAGATATCGGCAAAAGCATTATCGCCTTGTCGAGTGTATGGAACTGTCCCGACAGTGTCGTTTCGAGCTGCAAACCGTGGAACAAGCGCCAGAGTCGTTAAGAGCTCTCGTCTACAGGCGCCATAAAGTTCCTCGACGATCGTTGGTTTTTTCGTCTCCCTCCTAACATTTTTCCCCCTCCCCGCACCTCGATGACTCCGTACCGGTACCAATGAAAACTGCGATACAGGGATGAGATGCGCGGGATCGAGGCACCGGAAGGAAGGGCTGCTCTTCCTCCACCTACAGAGCAAACGAGGTTTAAGGAAATACTGGACCCGTTTTTAACTCTTTACTTACTGAAAGGTAACTCCTTACGTACTTAAAGGTAACTCCTTACTTACTTAAAGGTAACTCCTTACTTACCTAAAGATAACTCCTTCCTTACTTAAAAGTAACTCCTTACTTGCTTAAAGGTAACTCCTTGCTTACTTGAAGGTAACTCCTTACGTACTTAAAGGTAACTCATTACTTACTTTAAGGTAACTCCTTGCTTACTTAAAGGTAACTCCTTGCTTACTTGAAGGTAACTCCTTACGTACTTAAAGGTAACTCATTACTTACTGAAAGGTAACTCCTTACTTACTTACAGGTAACTTCTTATTTACTTAACGTAACTCCTTACTTACTTAAAGAAAGGAAAAATGGGGTACCCAAAATTATCGAATAAATCGATTCGTGATAACCAACAAACGACCTAAATCGTGGCAAAACGGGGACATGAAAAATCATATAGGCGTGGGGCAAAATAGGCTAATAATGAAGCTAACAAAAGTCGCCGCAAGTCAAATCGAAGTTCACCCCGTTTTGCCCCAGATGGTTTTTCTTTTAAATATCCTTTCAAAACTGCCTCCAATACAATTTTGGTCTGAAAAACAAGGTACGCTTTCGGTATCGTGGCAGGTTTTATTGCTCAGCGTCCCCGTTTTGCCCCGTTCTACCCCAGCGAGATCTGCGACACGGGGCCGAGACGCGCGAGATCGAGCTTCCCGGCTCGGGAAGGAGGATGGCCGCTCTCACGGAAATTAGTCGAGAGTGAATGGAACTTGGGCGACACCGGATGGCCGTAGCTGTTGGTCGGGTGCAGCGAATTTTCGTCGTGTACACGCCGTTAACCGATGAGCTCGCCGGCGGCCGCGGGAGAAACGGTCCGTGCGGCGGGGCCGAGGCTGCAGCCGCACCGGCTCGTAACCACCCGGAGTATTGACCAGACAACACTCGTGTGTATCATAAATACACATAGGGGAGAGCGGGGCAAAATGGGGCAACGGGGCAAAACGGGCTTTTTGGGCCAAACTTAATTTTCCAATCATTTTTGGATCGAACGAGGTGGCAAAACTGGGCAGAAAAGCCTGATGTAGGGGAGGGGGGGCCAAATTGCACAGCGGGGCAAAACGGGATAATGAGACAAAACGCAATTTTCCAATAACTTTTGGATGGTGGCGATAGTGGCCCGTGGGGCAAAACGGGGTTGAAAAACCCGACGTATCGTTGGGACAAAATGGGGCATCCAAAAATTATTGGAACATTGAGTTTTGCCCTCACTGTCCCGTTTTGCCCCGCTGTCCCTAAAAATATGTAAAATAACCACGGTTGGTAATGAAAACTGTAAAAATCTTGGATGACAATTTATGTGATAAGGACACATCAGCTTATATCAAACAGTTGCAGCTTTGCGTTTCAATGCAGCAGTTAGAGAAATAAAATAAAAAATATATAGGGGAGAGCGGGGCAAAATGAGGCAACGGGAAAAAACGAGGTTTTTGCGCAAAACTAAATTTTCCAATCATTTTTGGATCGGACAACGTGTCAAAACTGGGCAGAAAAGCCCGATGTATCCGATACGGCGAATTCGGTGAATTCGGAATCCAAAAATCATTGGAAAATGACGTTTTGCCCAAAAACCCCGTTTCGCCTCGTTGCCCCATTTTGCCCCGCTCTACCCTAAATGTGTATTCGACCGGCTGTAAAGTTTCCTTGCCGCGGCTGCGGGCACGACTGTTAGTTACCGATCCGACAAGCTATTGTCTGCGCCGTTCCACGGTCAAATAAACGCGCTCTCGACGAGCGTCGCGTTTACGAGGAACGGTCACGTGTACGCCGTGCGTTTGACACGGGACGAGGAACGTGCGAGCGTTGCCACGGGGCTGATATAATCAACGGAGTGGCCGCGACGGAACGGAGAAAAGCGCCGGCGCGATACAAGTAGTAAAGAGACCGAGTGGTCAGACTTGGGACGAAGTGCCTCGCGGAGGACGGGGAATTCCCTCGTGACAACACACGACGAACCCTACGCTGACCCTCCGACGTGATTTCACAATTAGTCCGGATGACCCGGCGACTCGCGGCATGAGAACGAGCGAAAGAGCGATTAAGGTGGCTCCTGGTAACCTTTTTTCTTTACTGGGCATGCAATTGCTCACGTTTGCTACCTTCTGCATACTGTATGCGAGGCATTCCTTATCAACTTGGGACACTTTTTTCGCAAATCTGAAATTTTCTAAATCAAATAGGGGATTTTTTTTAAGAAAAAAAGAAAAAAATTATGTCAACCTATTTACGATAAAAATAGACTTCCAAATTGAGCAATGATTTTTGGAATCATATAAATATATTTCTTTAAACCCAATAGTAATGACCTCGACAGATGACAATAGGTTTTTTTTTTTATAAAATATTTTCTCATTCACATGAAATTATTAATTAATGTTACAACGGAAAAATTACGCAAACCTTAATTAAGCTTGATGAATCATATAGGATTTTTTTTTCAAGTAATTCTTTTATTTAGGTTTTTTTTTATTATTATCAGTATATCTTAAAAAATATTGGTCACTCGAAAATACTATCAAACAAATAAATATCGTAGGAATCAATAACGGTCTATTAGGTTACGAAGCAAATTTATATTTGTCGTCCATAAAAAACATTTTTCTTCGTCCTTAATAAAGTTTCTTTGATTGAAATAAACTTTCTTCTGGGTGTGCGCGTATTGCAGTTTTCAAAAATATATAGAGGAGGAGCTATTAGGAAAAAATGGGCACCAAGTCTATAAATTATATTTTTGCTCAGTTTATTTTTCGTGATAAGTCGACATATTTTTTAAAAGTATATACGTATAAATATATATATTTATTTTTCTTGAACATTTAGACGTTTTTTCGGCGCTCTTCTTACGTAAGGAATAGCAGAAAATTGAAACAAATTCGTTTATAAGAAAGTTAAGACGGTTCCCGGTTTGCATATATTATATACATATATATTTTTTCTTTTATAGTTTCCCGGCAATTCCACGGGGAGGCGACGATATGGCCGTTCTAAAAAGCCGAAAGTTAAAAATGTTTCTAGCATGGATGGCCCAAAAAAAAAAAAAAATGTAGTCGTTCGTCTTTTTGGGACAAATTAAATTTGTCGAGCGTGCCGGCACTGACGGTAAATTGACTCGAGTTGCAATGCGGGACAGACTCTGGCGTAAGGGCGGAAATGTTTTAGCACTTGACGAGCTAAACAGCGAAACGCGAGCTTCGGTAGCTTCGGGTAGTGGGTTTTTAGTCCACGGTACTCGGTACCGAGAGAATCGAGGGTGCTCGTGTATATTCAACTATATACACATACCGATGATGTGCACAGCGCAGCGGCTCTGGCCAGACTGCGGCTGTAACTAAAACGCGTCTGCGATGTGTGTAAACGAGTACGTAAACGAGCAGTATAAAGTATATATTCCCGGTGTTTGTCTACCCGAGTTTTCGCAATTTTCTCGCGAATTGTTCTCTCGTCTCTCCGTGAAGAGATGAGATGAAATCTCGCTCGGAAATTTACTGTAATGTACTGTAACGCCTCCCGTAATGTTTTTCTCTGTTTCGGTTATTGTCACTCGACATTTATGCACGATGAATGAAAACAATATTTATATCAACGCGCTATCTCGATCGTCCACATTTCGCAGCGCAATTAATATTTTACCCGTTATTAAAATAATTAATTTATTTTGCAATGGAAAAATTACGCAAACCTTAAATTGTACAAACCAAACAGGGAATTTGTTTCAAGTAAAAAAGAAGAAAAAAAAGAATGTCAACCTATTTGTGATAAAAATAGACTTCTGATTTGAACAATGATTTTTGTAGTCAACAACTTTCCATGGTAAAAGATCACAATTTTTTTTTAACCTGCTAGTAATGTCTAGATAGTTGACATTAATAGGTTTTTTAAAAATAAAATATGCCCGTCAATAAATAAATAAATAAAAATATTTTCTCATTCACATAAAATAATTAATTAATGTTACAACGTAAAAATTACGCAAACCTTAAGCTTTATGAACCAAATAGGGCATTTGTTTTTCAAGTAAAAAAAAATAAATGAAAAAATAATGTCAACCTACTTCCGATAAAAACAGACTTCCCATTCGACCAATGATTTTTAGACTGAACAACTTCTCCGCCGTAAAAGTTCAAACAAATATATTTTTTAAAACCCACTAGCAACGGCCTCGATAGTTGGCAACAGAATATTTTTCTTTTTTTTTCAATAAAATATTTTCTCATTACCAAAGTGAGGCTGCTCCGACACGGCGATATTTTGCACCGAAAACTTTTTAACGAGTAACGCTCAACTGGCGGCAGACACAGTGGCACTTTTTTCGCATTCGTTCTTTCCATCCGAGGCTTCGGCCACTGTGCACTGACGGCAGTTCGGTATTTTCTTTTTTGTCCTGTTTTTTTTTCCTTCCACTCTCTATACAGCCAACCTACTTTTTTTTTCTTCCCTCGTTCGACTCTAACGCTGTCCTCGTCTTCCCGGTTTTTCCCTTTTGTCTCTCGCTCGTTCCACGGGGGATGAAAGGGACTCGCGGGAGATCGATTAAAAACTGTCCGACCGGAGTGGGAAAGCAGCAGCCCGGTGCGGTCTGCAGCAGAAGGTTGAGCGGGACCGTCCAACGTGACTCCGTTCGCCGACGGACAGCTTAATTGGCAGGTTAATTAGGCACGAACTCATGCGTTCTTTATTACAGAGAACTTTCGTGACCGGCATATTTCGCGACGTTCGTCTCGGTGGATTAACCGAAAGCGGAGAACCGTCGCGAAACTGATTCTCCCCGACGAAGTTGACCTGTTGGGAGTTCGGTATGGGACCGGTACTGGACCGGTACTGGCCCGACGCTGGGCGAGCACTGGCCGGCGCTGTGCCGATACTGGCCCTGCGTCGCGCTCCCCCTGGGGGTAGAGACGTCAACCGGAGGTCCTCGATCGGCTCTCGAGGTCTCTCGGTTAAATGACTGACGAACGTTATCGGATTATTGATAAACCGGGGAGCAAATCGTTTGGTTTCGCAACCGAGCGACGCCGCCCGTCCGGTCTGTATGGACTCCTGTCTCTGAAACCACCGCAATTACCGCTCGTCGGCGTTGAATAATTTCGTTCCGTCGGAGCGCGAACAATGTACGATCGTGGAACTAATTAGTTCGTTAATTACAATTTGCCCAAGGCTCGGTTTACTACCGCGGGCTCGAACAACGATGCTATGCTGGGCGATCGACGGACTGCGTTGTTACATCAACATTTGGGTGTTTTTTTTTTAAACCACCCAATTTATTTTCACACATATTTTTAGGGTTGTCATTAAATATACGAACAGTAAAAAAATATGGGGATGCTTGGGCCCCTTGATCACGAATATGACGTTCATTTTGCTTCAAAACCAATATTTTAGATTTTAATCCCAAAAATGCGATTTCACATTAGAGCAAATTGTTTTTAGTGCATAAAATCGAAGATACAAATGTCCCACTGCACTTATGGATAAAAAGGCCAGTAGATTCATGTTCAGCGCACAAAAATACGTCGCAATACGTCGCAGTTAATTTTATAAACTGAAAAAAAATTTTATACTGACAAAAAATATTTCAACAAAAATTCCAAGGCCTTTCGAGTCAATTTTTGACGTTTTTCAACGTCCTCGAACGGCACGATAAAAGGATTCTAAAATTTCGCACAAGGGCATATTTTGTGTATTATTTCCCGTAGAACACGATGGGCACCCTGGATTTTTTCTAGCTCCATTGGGAGCCGAGATATAGACGTTCGAAAAATCACGAAAATCGACATTTTTGCAAAAGTGGCTTAAAAAGTGAAAGTTCGTTTTTGAATCGATTTTTTTTTGTTTCAAGGCTATATTCCACGTATTTGTTCCCGCTGATCACGAATATAACAATTATTTTACTCCCAACCCAATATTTTCCATTTAAATCCCAAAAATACGATTTTTCGTGCATAAGATCGAGACTTTCAATGTCTCACTGTACTTTAGCCCCAAAAAGGCAAGCGGATTCGCGATTAGCGGGAAAAAATACGCTGAATTTTTTTAGTACAAACGTTGAATACGGAACCTCTCAGGGTTTTTAGCTTGGGCCCGTTTTTCGCGACGTCCAATGTCGCGAAAAACGTGAGATCCAAATCTATACTTTCAAGAGTGTGAGGAAAATAAAAAAAAAATGTCCCTATTGTGGAACACCCTAATCGACATATTTTTGTTGTCGTTTACAGCGGAAGATACTTCTTTATTTCAATCACCGTAAAACGTCTCTACTCCGGATTGCATAATAGGAATTGCAAAAAAGATTTAAGAATTATGCGAACAAGATTCACTGAAAAATATAGCGAAACAAAAAGTCGACGAGAAAAGCCCGGGAGCGCGGTCGCGGAGATAAGACGCTCCGAGGAGAGCTTACGCTTGCTCTTCCCCCTCCGCCCCCTCTTTATTCCATTATTTATTCTATTATATCTTCTGTTCCGACAATGCGCGAAATGAAATATTCTCTTGCTCATACCGTCTCGGGTACGTCCGGTGGAAAATGGGTCGTCGGAGGTACTTGTTTTAATGCTTCCACTGTTTTCCGTATCTCGTTAAAAATTGACTTTAACGTCGCGAGACTTTAGCATTCCCGAGGCTACGGGTCTCTGTTTATTGCCGATGTTATTACCACGCCGGGCATACGATCTTTTAACTAATGCCGATTTTACTACCAGATTAAACTGCTGTTGGGCTCATCAAATTTTTATTATTTCCGTTATGTTTATGATTAGGGTAAAAGTGGTGAATATGGCCCACCTCGATTAACACGTAAATCAATGATATATGGACCGGTCCATATTCCCCACTCTTACCCTACTATTGTTACTATTATTTTTTTGGTAGCCGGGAAACGAATGCGTCTTTTATTTTACAATAACACGATAAGGTAAAAGAGGGGAATATGGACCGGTCCGTATATCATTGAATGACGTGTTAATCGAGGTGGGCCATATTCACCACTTTTACCCTAAATCTTTGTCGTTTTTAAACCTCAAACGTACGTAACCTCCTGAGCGCTCTCTTCGGTGTGTCTCGAATACGAAACAGCTGGCTTCGAGAGTATCGGCAACCGATCTTGCCCGTAACAATTTTGAAGAGGAAATCCTGGTCGTTGGGTTTCCTTAAGGATTCGACACTCGGGACACGGAGTGCTGTTGCTACTTGACAGTAGTCGTGGTCTCTCTACTGCATTGGCTGATCCAGCTTATGTGCTCTCATTCGGACGAACTCGTATTGTACTCTCTCAAGTTTTGGGCATGGACCGCAAACCACAAGAAACTATGGTGGGCCATATTCACCACTTTTACCCTATTATTATTTTTTTTTACCGAGGAGTTGCGGAATCTTTTTTACGGATTCATCCCAGCCGTGCGGCTGACGCAAATGTGGAACGCCCGATTTGTCTACCCACTAAACGGCCATCGCCTATGTATTATTATTATTATTATTATTATTATTATTATTATTATTATTATTATTATTATTATTATTATTATTATTATTATTATTATTATTATTTTGAAGTCTGAATAGTCTAGCCCTTGAGTTCTGAACTCTCAAGACCCAGTAAAAAAATTCTTAGCCTATAAAAAACTGCACCACCGCTTCCACACGACTGGTCGTAACGCAAGTGCAATGGCAGGGTCATCGGTCGATGTAAATCGAGCGGCGAAGTCGGCACCCGCGGATGGCTCTCGGCCCTGAGCTTTCGACAGCTCATCGGGGGCTGTAGGAATTCGACCGCTACTACCGCAGCAGTGGTTGCATTCCGCTTGAAAGATGCGCGGCTACGAAACGACACTCGCCGCACCTCATTTACCCGATGCATCGCGCGGCGATATCTCCGCCAGGAATTATTCGACGATTTATCGTTACTCGTCAAAAGTGCGGACTGCACGGAAGCGGAGGTAATCGTCTCGAATTCCCTGGCGCCTCGCTCGTTTCGCCGTAACGCGGCACCGATCACATTTTTTTTTTTGCGGTTTCTCTTTTGACACATAGGGTAGAGCGGGGCAAAATGGGGCAACGGGGCAAAACGGGGTTTGGTGCAAAACGTCATTTTCCAATAATTTTTGGATGCCCGAATTCGCCCTATCGGATACATCAGGCTTTTCCGCCCGGATTTGCCACCCTGTCCGATCCAAAAATGATTGGAAAATTTAGTTTTCCCCAAAAACCCCGTTTTGCCCCGTTGTCCCATTTTGCCCCGCTCTTCCCTAAATAGTTCCCAGGGGAGACGTCTACATTTTACGGTTACGACAATGACCAAAAATTGTAGTTGTAACTATAATTATAGTTTTATCAATTGAGTTTACACTATCACAAACTATCTATATAGACGTGTCCCCCCTGGGAACTGTTCGTTATAGTAGGAAATACCATCCTTTTTCTCAGTGCGGATACATCAGACATTTCCGCCCAGATTTGCCACCTTGTTCGATCCGAAAATGATTGGAAAATTTAGTTGTGCCCAAAAACCCCGTTTTGCCCCGTTCCCCCATTTTGCCCCGCTCTCCCCTACATCGTGTTCCGTTGTCGTTACTTTTCGCTCTTTATATTTTCTATTTTCCATCTTTCGTCGGCGCGGTTTGCCCGAGGGCGGCGGGACTTCCGTTTGTCACGTGCGGAAGAGCGGTCGACTCTAATAATGTATCGGGTGGCGGAAGGCCAGCCTCAACCCGGTGAGCTCTCGGGAGCTCCCTATCTCGTTTTCTCAGTTCCATTTATACCCGGTGGAAACACCGGGGGCTTTCCGACGGCAGACGGAAATCGAGCGTCACGTGATTGGATGTGTACCGATCAATTTCAAAGGACGCCGAGTGATATAGCAACCGGGGTACTTTCCGCGACCTCCTCTGTTCGCATCCTCGGCCTCGCTTCTGCCGACTCTCATTCGCGCACATCTACGCCCTCCCGAAGACCTACTTTTCCGATACGTATTGTACAGTGATAACCGGCGTAAGTCGTAACTTTGTTGGCACATCCCTTTCAGCGATATTCCCGCGATGAGCGGAGGCTGATCTAGGGTCGGACTGGTGAAAATGGACCACCAAGAAGTTTGGGTCTGCATCTCGTACTTTTGGGGCTGAAACCGACTTTGGTGGAAGGAATAGGGTAAAAGTGGCGAATATGGCCCACCTCGATTAACACGTCAATCAATGATATATGGACCGGCGCCGAGCCTGGGAGTCTGGCCGGTCTTGGGTTGGTGCCGGGTTGTAACAGCCAGCCAGATGATACGGTACTTGGGACGTTTTATCAAGACCTGGCAATGAAATGATGGACAGCGGTTGACGTGCGGTTGATGCGCATGTTCGGTGATCACCAAAATCAAGCAGTAGGGCTAGCGATCAGTACTTGGATGGGTGACCGTTTAGCTGTGCACTGACTTGCAAACCTACCATTGAGTGGAAGGCCGGTTTATCTGAAACCTTGGTGCTCTACACTGGGCAATCAGAAAAGTAAAGGGTCATCTGTACTGACATGGCGTTTCGGAAGTTTACCTGTGTCTTCGGTAAATGAGGGTAAATTAACATTGTAGTTAATTCAGCTGCGGATGAAACGCAAGTTAGGTACCTGAGAGAAGTGCGGGTGTGTTAAGAGAATCGGGAGGAGTGGGGGTTTCGTCAAAACCCGAAAGAACAGAAACGAAAAACCCACCAAGCTTCATCGAGTCAGTCACTTGAGACACCCTATAGCATCGATTGTGTGAAGCTGTCTACACTGTGAAAAATCTTTGTTTGAAAATTCATAAATGTATATGAAGTTTTATGCATATACAGTATATAAAACTTCATTGACACGTATGTAAGAATAT